>JAVKPL010003084.1:0-195216 GCA_032173675.1 Gastrolobium villosum
AAAACAACCTTGAGCTGAGGTGGGAAGGAACACTCGTGTATAATTAAAGCACCGATTCATAACAATAATTTAATGAACAATGACCCATGACAACAGCCCAAAAACAAATATAAGCTACGACTCACGGTTACGATTGGGCTATATATTTCATGTCAGAACACTAAACGTTGGCCATATACTTTCAGGTTCAGCTCCAAGACTTTGAGCCTTATACTGCGTTTGAAATGGAACTTAGAGACCTATCCAACAAGCGGCTGGATATACTTAATAGGAGTTTATATCCATCAGATAAATTTATCACTTCTTACCATCAAATTTTAATTGTTAATTTTTATCAATATGACAGTTATAGTTTATTGAGAATTAATAATTAATTAATAAATATTATTTAATAAATTATAACTGTCATGTTGACAGAAATTAACAGTTAAAATTTGATAGTAAAAAGTGATGAACTTAATTAGTAGTAAGCGGATCTCTCCCCATCCAACAATGGGCTTTTGCTCTGGCCCCTGTGGACAAAGCAAGATAAAACTACCAAATGGTAGTTGCTCAGTTGGTAGCAAGGGAGCTAAGTAAATGGAAAGGAAAGAATATCGATTCTCACATGTCATCTTTGGGAGGAATTTAAATATATTCATCACTGACCCGCCCCGTACTCCAGATTAGTCTCATATCTGGCTCAGAAAGTCAATGCAAACTTGAACACGACAAAAATATAGGATTTGTTTGACGATATTATGTGTTTTTTTGTTTGTTTCAAAAGTTAAAAGTCAAAACACAAAATAAAAATAACTCATTTAAAAACAAAAAAAGTTTAATTTTTATTTCTTTTTTACAAAATAAGTCTTATCAAATAATTTTTTTTATTCTAAAAATTAAAAAATTACTTTTTAGAAACAGTATTAAAGCCGACCATAAATTTTGATAAAATTCTTTTACCTGATACAAATACCTGGGAATAGACTTCAACCCTGTTTTAACATGATTTTCTTTTCATGTTCTTTTATGTTTATATTCCAATTAAACTAGGCCAATCCAACATTTTGTTTTTCATATATTTTTGGTCAATCAAAATAATTCTCGTAATTATTTATGTTTATGGATTTTTTTGGGTACATTGATGGATTTTTTTTTTTTTTTGATATATAAGGAAGGACTAAAACACACACCACCTAATATAATTATACACCCTTCACCATTAAGTTAATTTTAATGGCTTGTGTTTACGGAATTGTTAAAGTTTAAGAGTGATTATATGTATGATGTTGCTTCAAAACATATATATACAAGTCAAATTGTCTATGAAATAAGATCACATTAGCTTTTTAGAATTGGAAACCGTGTTTATATACAGGGCAATGGAATTCTTATGTTGTATAAGGACTGTTCTGCTTCCCGCAAACACAATCACTTGCGGGTCCAACATGAGAAAAAAATAAAAAAAGCAAAAAAACATGCAGCGCTGGTTTCGATGGGAGAGCCGGAGAAAAAAACCCAATTACTGCAACATAAAGATTTGATTTCCCTTTATATATATGTGGCCATGTGGGTGTCTTTAATAACATCGTCAATTCATCATCACTAGTTATCAAACCAATTGTGAGAATTATCTTGAGTGAAGAGGAATTAATGATTAATGGACTATTAATATTATATAAAAATAATGGGAAAAATATGTGTCATTTTAAAAGATGTAAAGTTGTGTCATCTTAAGTGAGAGAAAGAAATAGATAAAAGGAGGAGATAGTGGACAAAAAAAAAAATGGATCCCACTTTTTTATGAGTTTGAAATGATATAAGTTGTGTCATTTTTATAATCAGAAACACTTTTACCAAAAATAAGTAGTTAGAAGTATGATTTCATCCTCTAACGTCTTTAATTATCAAATCAATCCCTTCCTTGTATCTATGAATATGATCCAACCACTACCATCCAACAACTCTTCCCACTTCCAAGTTCTATCTAAACCTTTCAACTTCGTCCCTCTTCTGCACCTATCTTCTCTCATTTCAATTCCCAAAGCAAAGCCCTCACACCTACCAGCTTTTTTTTCCCCTCCCCAATGACTAATTATATGTCCTTTTTTTCCTTCAATGGCGTAACCTACATTCCTCCCTCTCTCTTTCATTCCCGAGATGTAAGACAATTATGGCTTAGAAAAGAGAGAGAAATCAACGTTAATCTTAATCACTATATATGCATCAAATCCAAAAGCAAACAGAGCCATTAATTATATACAATTATTGTTTTTCTCGTAAAAAAAAAAATGCATGTCTTGGAATGAGGATGAAGGAAGTTACACCTGATCTCTGTAAGCCGCTAAATGCCATGTTTTCAGAGATGTTCTGCACCAAAAACAATACGCATGTAGCATGTTAATCTTCTCTCTCAACCATTTTGTTTTGAGTCTATAAAATGAGTGCGCCGCGCATGCAGAAGGGGTAGTAAATTAAAATGGAGAGTCACAATGCAGAGGTAGCGATGGGAATGGGAGGGTCAAGTGGTACTCACTCATGTTCACGATGGAGTCCTACAAAGGAGCAAATAAGCATATTAGAGAATATATATAAGCAAGGAATAAGGACACCCACAGCAGAGCAAATACAACAGATTACCACTAGGCTCAGTGTGTATGGTCACATCGAAGGAAAGAATGTCTTCTACTGGTTTCAGAATCATAAAGCGAGGCAAAGACAAAAGCAAAAGCAAGAAAGCATTGCATATTTCAATCGCTTTATTCATAACTCACAGTCACAGCCCATTTTCTCTTCGCCAATTTGCCAAAATGGTTGGTTCCCTATAATGTTATTTCATTCATATTTATTTGTCTTTCATATGTATATATACTATTGCCATTTTATTATGTATTTGTCTATAATGGGTTTACATGCATGCATCTTTCAACCTGTTTAATTTTTGTCAAACTTATTACCATACTAATGCAGAAAGATGCACATAAGTGGCTACGCGTATAATCGCGCACATGACAGATATGCGTATGATTTTGGATTGTCATGAATGTGCATATGACGCTGTCTGACATTCAGATTGTTAGAAATGTGCCCATGGATGCAATCAAATACGCACCTGGTACTAATGTGTTTAAATGCGTATATGTTGTGTACGAATATGTTGTCATCGATGCGCACATGTGCGACTTTTATTTTTTCGGTAGTGCACGACTGAACACGTAGACACCTAATGCGCAACTTTCTGCATTAATCTGATAATATGTTTGACCAAAAAACTAATGTGGTGGAATTTTATAAAAAACTCAGTGGTACGGTTAAAAAGCCATGCATCTTTATATTAACTACTCCTCCTCTTCATGCAAATGTACTAGGTTGAGGTAGGTACATGTGTTTTCAGTGAGCCCAAAATTTACCTAAAGTGTCTCTGTAGCAGCTTCTTTACCTTTCACAATTATATTAAGCGTCTTTAACTAATTTTATTTTTGTTTTTCAGTCGTCTATTCCCCATATTGCTTGCAACAGAGTGAAATGAGCTTTTATCCTCAACAACCAAAGGTGCTTGTAGCCGGAGGTAATGATCCAAGGACTGAGAAAGTTGTGCCCATGGGGTTGCCAAAAATCTGTTATGGCCCGCAGGTATACGAACAAGTGCAACAGAGAATCCCTGATGACAACTTCAGCAATAGTAACCAAGAAACGTTGACTCTCTTTCCTCTTCACCCAACCGGCATTTTGGAAAGTAAAACAACAGACAAAGTGCCTTATGTTGCTTCAATTGCTGCTGATAGTTCCACTGATATAGATGAAGATGGTCGTCCTGGAAACCAATCGTTCGTTGATTTTTTTACCTCTGTTCAAGGGTCTCGAGAGAGTGATTAGTGATTAGATATTCTTAGCCAAAATTGTTTACCTCCGAGGTGGGTTTTATCTCTGATATTGAGTTTATCGTAGCTAGATTTGGTGTTGTTTTTAATAATTATATAATGATCTCTGTTCACCAAAAGAAAATAATTGACCCGTTTGACAAAAATTTAAGAGATATTTTCATTCATGTGATGTGATAGTAAGCGTATTCGATGTTAAGAATTATAACCAATTTTATTTTTATTTTTTTTGATAAACAGAATTATAACCAAATTAATTGGAATCTTTCGTTGGGCAGTTCACTGTTTCTGTTGATGTATTGAGTTTTGTTTGTATATTGAAGTATGTAATATCTTTTACATACAATGATAACTACTAAAACAATTTCAATTAGATTTTGTTTTATTAATTATGATTTAAGATAATGTAAACTTTTATTAAAAACATATAAGTGAAAACCTTAATTTTAATTGATGTTTAGTGCTGTTTTCAGTTGTACAAGTAATTAAGTGAGTAGAGTTTTTCATGAGGATTGATCTATCAAGCAATAATTTTTAATTGGCCAAATTTAGATCGACCATAAAAGTTATTTGGAATATGATTCAAATAAAAAAAAATGCAAACTAAGCTACCAAACTAAATATCAAGATCAAGAATCAAGAACTTAGAATAAAGAAAGGTGTGAAATGAAGAATGCAAAGTGTAGTTAGGGCGTGGTTGATTCCCAAATGTCTTCGTAACAAATCTATCATTTCTTATAACTACTAAAATAATTTAATTAGATTTCTTTTAACTAATTATGATTTAAGATAATACAAACATTTATTAAAAATATAGAATTTAAATCCTCTGATGTTTAGTGTTGTTCTAGATGGGTAGGTAGCTAGGGGTGTAAATAGGTTGGATTGGGTTAGGCCTATCTTGGATCCATAAATAGATTGGGTCGAATTATGACTTATATAAAATACTTTGGGTCTGGTCTGGTCTATTAGTTTTGTATAGATCCAAATTATAAGTTTAGTCTTGCCTATATTAAAAAAAAACTTTGGCCTCTATCTGTTAGTCTGTTTAAGCCTATTACATATCCAATAATTAAAATAATATTACTTTCTTATTCAAAATCATTGAAATAATAATTTATTTATTTGATTTAAAATGAATAATATAATATAGGCTGACAATGCTAGACTTAAATCTAGTCTAATATAAACCGAGCCGTAAACCTCCATTAGATAGTCTAACTCATTTGCACTCCTACTATATGTAATTTTATATATTCAAAAGATAAGGAAATGAAAGGGAAACAATATTTTATTTGCTACTTCAAATAGTTAATAATTATCAACTGAACTTGCATATAAACGAAGATTGTGTTGTGCTTTTGATTTGCTTTAAAGGGTTTTTGGTATGGATAATCTGATAAGAATGTTGGGAAAGTGAGGTAGGTAAAATATATTAACTATATTTGGTATGTCTTCAAGAAACAAAATAACGGTATGGATAATCTGATAAGAATGTTGGGAAAGTTAGGTAGGTAAAATATATTAACTATGTTTGGTATGTCTTCAAGAAACAAAATAACGGTATATTATTGTTCCCGTGCATTTGGATTTGAACTAGGCAGTGGAAAAAAGAGAGTCATTTGAAGCTATGTAACACCGACACGACACGTGACACGTGATACGATACGACACGACACTCCGATACGTCAATCTTAAAAAATTATGGATTTCAACTCGTTGGGACACGTTTTAATATTAAATAATATTTTTAAATTATATAGTGTATATTTCATTTAATAATCAATAATTTAACAAAAAATAAAAAAAATTATAATACCCATCAAAAAATTATCTTTCAACTTTCCTTTCCAATCCAAAACCACATAAGAAAAATTGATTCAAAGTTGGAATCCAAGGTGTTACATAAAGGGAGGAAAAAATAAAAATAAAGATCTGATGTAACCAATGGCAACAACAGCAAAAAAATTCACCGACACCCAATACCAAAAATTGTAGCAGCGTTCTTCAGAAAAGGAAAAAACATAAACTATAAGTTTAAAGAATACACTGTAAAATAAGAACATCAAGAACACAATCAAACATTATAAACGTTGGAAGCTTTAATAAAAAAAACAAGAACTGGGATGAAAGAGAGAGAGATCAAATTAGAGAGAGATCAAGGAGAAGAAGATACGGTAAGAGCGTAACATGAATGACAACGATGGTGCTGAGATGATCTATTATTTACTTAAAGGAAAAGAAAGGGAGAAAATTGATATGATCATGTAGAAGCTTTACTAATATATTTTAATTTAAAAAAATGTAATTTTTTTTTAAAAAATAATTTAAAAAATTTACGAAAATGTCATTTGACCGTGTCGGAGCGTGTCGGAATGTGTCAGACGCGGTCAAATTCGCGTGTCGGAATGGTCAACGTGTCGGAAAAAGTAGACCGCGTGTCCGACACCAAGTCGGAGCGTGTCGGACATGACTCTCCCTGTATTTTGGAATGTCCGTGCTTCCTTGCTTATCCATCATTCCAATCAAAAAACCCATACCAAACACCCCCTTACTGTGTAATTTTGGAGCGTGAAACCTGATTAAGGTTGGATTTAGATTAATTTTAAGAGAATCATTGTAATACCCCGTGTATACCCGATTTGTTAACATGTCATCGTATTAAAGACACGCTTAATTAATATGTAGAAAAACTTTTTCTTTAAATTCAATTATGACGTCATTATAATTACCAAGTTGCATTACTCAATTTATTTTCAAAATATCGCATGTATATGATTGCAAAAGACATCTAACTGAAATACCTCATAATTATATATAATAAGTTTCTAGATTATTACAACTCGAACATAAAATCTAACATAGTCAAACGTGATATGGACAACCCTCATGCTCACACAAAGAAGGAAACATCGCCAACTAAGTCTCAACATAATATTATTTAAATGAAACTAAAAACATAACAGCAATAAACACAGTCCAGCATCAACATATCAATAACTAACTAAGTCAGCTCCGGCCTCCTGCCGCCTGAGGTATCAACCCCAGCATTACCTGATACTGAAATGATGCCCCAAACGTGGGGTGAGATCTCTAACAAGAAATCTCAGTAAGACAATGGGTCCTCAAGGAACTTCCACCCCGAGCTCATTTACATGTGTAATATAAGTTTTAAAAACAGTTTACAATATAAGTTCTGAAAATAGTGAAATGCAACAGATAATCATGTAATGTGTGTCAAATCAATTCTATTGGCCAGAGAAATGCAGGAAATACGTCTAAATCCTACAGATAGTGCAAGACGCTACTTGCACCCACCCACAGCCCCACCATATTGTATGATGCTACATACTCAGGCTTGCCGTCTAGGTGGAACAACACATACATATTAAAAGTCATTGCACATAACAACTTAAAATAATTCAAATATAAAAGCATGAAAGCACAACATGCATATAAACCATCCCCCATGGGGTATGGTGGAACCACACGGTGGCTAAAACTGGTGTTATTAAACCCGGACTGACCCGGCCGGGTCGACCCGTGAACCGGTAAATAGGTCCGGTTGAAGCAACGGACCGGACATGCATCAGAATCGGTGTGACCCGGTCCGACCCGGCCGGTTTTCATGAAAACCGGTGACCCAGTCGGTTCACCGGTAACCCGGCCCGGTCACAAAAAAAAAAATTCATAATGGACATATTTGAATATTTTTTTGCTTATTGACTTACATAAGTTATGTATTTACAATACTAATATTATCTCGATTATGCACTATGCAAAAAAAATTAATTTTATTTATAGTTAGATATGTCATTTTCTGAACCTAAAGTCCCGTATCACGATCATTATATTTTTGTTTGATCCTTTATTAGATAATAATATGTAATTCATTATTTTTTATATTAAAATATTTTAAATTTCAATCATTTTTTTTAGATAGTTGAGTATTTTATAAATTTTTAATATAAATTATAAAATTGTATATAATTACCAGTCATGCGATTGACCCGGTGACCCATTGGTTGAACCAATGGCCCAGTAACCCCGTACCACGACCGGGTCAATGACCGGACCAGTTTTAATAATATGGCTCAAACAATATATTTTAAATTACAAAACTTTGTAACTCCATAAGAAAAACATAAAGACACTTAATACCACAATAAAACTGACACATAACTCCATATTTAATTAACTTAATTTTCTAATTTAACTCCACATTTAACATTTGCTGAATTAATCCTATTAAAAATAAAACCGACACATAACTCCATATTTACGTTTTCTAAATTAATCCCATTAAAAATAAAATGGACACCTAACTCTACAATTAATGTTTTGTGAATTAATCCAATTAATATATATATTGTTTGTCTGACATCAGTTTTATTTTGTGCAAAATTTTGAATTGCTTTCAATCACCGCCAAAAGTTTGGTACTTGGTTTATATATCGTATTATTCAGTAGTATAACTTGATAGGAAGATGTGAAATTACTCTAGCAAAGTCGCAGCAATGTGTGAAATTACTCTAAGACTTGTCTTTGTGGGTTTTGTGTTGATTCTAGTTGCGCAATTTTATATTTCTTATGGTGTAACATGTTTAACATGAGATGATCCACTCTTAAATGAAATATTTCTTTTGCACAAAACTCGCACGAATATAACATGAAAAGAAAATATTTTTAAAAGAAAATTAGATACTTAATCTAAATATAAAAATAATTAATTGAAAAAAAAATTATTACAAATCAATCAATAACAAATATACCGAAATAATGAAGGAATTCAAATCAAATAAATCTAAAATTTTCTAAAAAAGATTTACAAAAACAAACTTGACGTTTCAAATCTGAGGCATAATGTGCCCTGATTTGTATTATAATTACATGTCATGAGTCATGAATATGTAAGGAAAATTCCTCTTTCAAGAAGAATCTCCATTAACTATGTCTTTGTTTAGCTAGGATCTAAACTAAGATTAATATTTTTAGAATTTGAATTTCATAAATGGAAGAACAAGCGTCTACAAAGGCGCATAGTTCATCATATTGTGGTTTCGATTTTAGCTTTAATATAGATATTGTTTGTCTGACATCATTATTATTTCCTTAATAATTGCGAAATTTTGGATTGCTTTCAATCACCACCGAAAAGTTTGATACTTGGTTTATTTTTCCTATTATTTAGTAGTATAGTATAGCTGTTAGAAATGTTATTTTATGGACAATATTAACATATTAATTTTGTATTTTAAAATTAATCAGGTTAAAGACATTCCAATATTATTATTATAACTAGCCCATTATGATAATATTGAATCGTCACTCGCTACTTTATTATCTTCTTTTATTTTATTTTATTTTACTTTTTAACATAAAAAAATGTCCAATCCAATTGCATCACATGAAACAATCCGATATGTCATTCTTCTTTTTTGTCTAAGAAAAGAAATATTCTCATTAAATTTTCTATAAATTATTCATATTCATTTCCTCACTCTCTTTAAATATTAAATAATTTAAAATATTTATTAACACATAATAAAATTATTAATCATTATATTAATAATTATCAATCAATACTAATATTGATAATTAGTTATTAACGGAAATTTTGTGCAATCCATTAATTCATTATAATTAATTTATGAATGAATTTTTTAAAAAATATTCCTATAACTTATTTTAAAAGGAAGGGATAGGTTATCGTGCCTACTCCCATTTTACCTACCTTTGTCTACCCCTTTCGTTACCGTTCGATTACCATCTAATCCAACCGTCCATATTTACGATATAAAATAAACATTTTTTCCCATTCTTTTCTCCTCACTTTCTCCCATACCCTTTCTCCCCTTTCTCTCTGCCGTATACCTGTTTTTTTTTTTCTTTATCGTTAATCTCTGCCCAGGTTAACAAGAAATCTGGAAAGCCAACAAAAATAACCAATTTCAAAAGTACGACGCAAAAGTTTTTATGGTCTATACAAGAATACTCATGCTTACATATAATCACACAATAGCATTCATCTTACTCAAGAACAACAACAGCCGAGTCTTATCTCATTAGTGGGATCAGCTTAATGGATTAATTGACAACATCGAGTCATTGTCATCAGATCTTTATAAATATCTTATTTTGGTTGATAAAGACAATTGAGTTATGATTTATGAGACCCTAGGTAGCAACTACAAAGATGCATATTAAAGAAAACCAAAAGGACTAATTATATTGTAAAAAAAAAAATTAGTACATAACCTAAAAGCATGGATATATGATAATAAGAAACAAAACAAGATGATAACGACGATGATTTCAAATGCTGTAGTAATTGATTTCAAATGCTTCCGCGTGCGTTCACTGGGCAGAGATTAACGATAAAGAAAAAAAACGGTATATGGCAGAGGAAGAGAGAAAGGGTGTGGGAGAAAGTGAGGAAAAAAGTAAGGGAAAAAAATGTTTATTTTATATCGCAAATATGGATCGTTGGATTAAATGGTAATCGAACGGTAACGAAAGGAGTAGGCAAAGGTAGCCAAAATAGGAGTAGGCACAGTAACCTATCCCTCAAGGCTCAAACAATATATTTTAAATTACAAAACTTTGTAACTCCATAAGAAAAACATAAAGACACTTAACATCACAATAAAACTGACACATAACACCATATATAATTAACTTAATTTCCTAATTTAACTCCACATTTAACGCTTGCTGAATTAATCCTATTAAAAATAAAACCGACACATAACTCCTTATTTAACTTTTTATAAATTAATCCAATTAAAAATAAAACCGACACTTAACTCCACAATTAATGTTTTCTGAATTCCAATTTATATATATATTGTTTGTCCGAATTCAGTTTTATTTCCTTAATAAGTGCAAGATTTTGGATTGCTTTCCGTCACCGCCAAAAAGTTTGGGTACTTGGTTTATATTTCGTATTAGTCAGTAATATAGCTTGATAAGAAGACGTGAAATTACTCTAGCAAAGTCGCAGCAATGTTTTTGGGTATGTCATGTACTGTCCTGATCATTGTCTTTGGGTGTCTTCTGTTGGTTCTGGTTGCCCCGCTTTACTATTTCTTATGGTGGAACAAGAGAAAAACAAGTTTAGATATTGAAAAGGTTCCTGCTAATAATGAAAAGGGGCTATTTTATTGGCGGTGCTGGACACACTGTTCCATGCATTGTACCAACATTCCAAGGATTGTGACCAAAGAACCAGAAACCACAATTCATGAGACAGAAACAACAAGTGGTGATGCAGAACTGGAGTTGAGTGCTGACAATAATTCTCAGCCGAAGTTCTGTGATGAAGAAAGTGTGGAGTTAGAGTTGATGAGGCTGCACAATCTCGCTGGTCCACCAAGGTTTCTCTTCACAATCATTGAAGAAAACAAAGAAGATTTGGAGTCTGAAGATGGAAAATCTAAGGGTGATAGTATCAGAAATGGTTCAAAAGCAAGTAGCTTCAATGATGCTATGTCAGCAATTGATACCCCTTTTTATACCCCCGCGACTTCCTCGCCCTCCGATGGTCCTCTGGACTCTCTTGATTGTCAAGGATTTAATCCTCTCTTTGAATTATCAGAAGAATCAGAGTTGAACATGTTTAGATCTTCACCACCTCCGAAATTGAAGTTCCTGAGGGATGCAGAGGAGAGATATTATAGGAAATTGATTGAAGAGGCTAAGAGAAAAGCACTTGAGAATCATGAGTCTGTCACAGACCATAGTGATGGTTCCTTTCTTAGGATCATTCAGAATGAAGACACAGAGCTCAAACAACTTGGACAATATCTACCACAGATTCGTTCAAGTTCATCTCAGGTTCTCCCATTGGCTTCTTCTCCTACAACATTCAAACCACTTGAAAACGCATCCATGGTGCATTAGATTTTCTTACAACTTGGACTCTTTTATTATTATTAGTTTATTTTTCATACTTATGTTAAATTGATTTTTCCAATTGACTCCTCTGCAAGTTTTTAATTTTTAAAAGAGTTTTTTTTTTTTATTTAATTTTTGACCTCTATTAATTGGCTTTGGAATGATTGCTGTGGTCATGATGCAAATTTCATGTTTTTCAAATGGTTAAGATGCTGATTATCGGGTAAAGGACATAGTGGGGCATTGTGTTTTTGTCCAATCTTTTTCCAGTTTTTTGACCTCTTTATATTTTTTATGAATTTTTATTTAAAGTTTATTTCTAAAAAAATTAAAACATTTTTAGATTCGGTAGCAAATAATTATAATGTTAATTTTTATTTTATTTTTTTAGGAAAAAAGAAAGAACCACCTTGAATCTTGTTCTTGATATTAGATGATGTGAATCTTGGTACAAAATTCACACAAAGAAAACCCTCCAAAAAGGGAAAAAAGAAAAAAGAAATCTAAAAATAATGACTTATTACAAAAAAATAAGAAAAATTCAAATAAAATTTTTATTACAAATCAATCAATAACAAATATACCCAAATAATGAAGGAATTGAATTCAAATAAATTTAAATTTTTCTAAAAAAGATTTACAAAAACAAACTTGACGTTTCAAATCTGAGGCATGATGTGCCCTGATTTGTATTATAATTACATGTCATGAGTCATGAATATGTAAAGAAAATTTCTCTTTCAAGAAGAATCTCCATTAACTAGGTCTTTATTTAGGATCTAAACTAAGATTAATATATTTAAAATTTGAATTTCATAAATGGAAGAACAAGCCTCTACCGGACAGCGCACAGTTCATCATATCGTGGTTTCGATTTTAGCTTTAATTTACATATTGTTTGTCCGACATCAGTATTATTTCCTTAATAACTGCGAAATTTTGGATTGCTGTCAATCACCCCCGAAAAGTTTGGTACTTGGTTTATCTTTCGTATTATTTAGTAGTATAGCTGCTAGAAATATTATTTTATGGACAATATTAATATATTAATTTCGTATTTTAAAATTAATCGGGTTAAGGTTATTCCAATGGGAAAGTGACCATTTTGTCATATTTGGACAAAAAATTTACCAGACTGCCACGCAAACAGTAAATTTTGCCAAAATGCCACGCGGCATAATTCGCTACACAGTGTAGCGAATTATGCATGCAAGTAATTCAATACACAGTGTGGCGAAATATGCCACGGCAAAAATGCCACATGTCAAATTTTGACATTTTGGCATAATTCGCTACCTTAGGTAGCGAATTTCTGAAATTTTGACACGTGGCATTTTTGGTTCTAACGTGGCATATTTCGCTACACTGTGTAGCGAATTATCCCGCGTGGCATTTTGGCAAAATTTACTGTTGGCGTGGCAGTCTGGTAATTTTTTTGTCAAAACGTGGCACTTTGGTCACTCTCCCTTATTCCAATATTATTATTATAACTAGCCTATTATGATCAAATTGAATTGGGCTTCCGGCATATATTGTTATTGGGCCTAGTTGGGCAACAGTATAGGTTTTAGTGTGATCCTGGTTTTCCATGATGGGTAGACCCAGTGAACACAGATTGGTTATTGGCTAGGTCCCCTCTCTAGCCTATTTATATTGGAGTTAAACTCCATAAGCCACCATGCTCTCGTCTGCTGAAGGCTAGCAATTTCTGAATAGGTGATAGAGAGGAAGACTCTAACATTTTATTCCTTTATTTCCAACCGTTTTTCTCCGACTTTGTGATGAGCATCAAGGTATCCATAATTACAACTCTATATTATTAAATTGATATTTCTTTTTTGCTTAGCACCTTCTCCATTCGCTTTGGGATAATTAGTTTATATTTTATTATTATTTGTGATTATCGGCTTCACGTAATGTATGGTTGCCAATAGGGGCAGTGTGATTGGTATGCAATTATGCATGACATGACAAAATTTAATATACACTTAGATGAATATTTTTTTTTATAAAATTTTATTGTAGCTCAAACCTAATTTAATAATAATATTATATGTATATATAGTATCATGCGTTATATTCTTAATGAAATATTATCTTAAAATACGTATTATTCTCTTGTATAATAAGACAGATAATTGATCAAGGACTGTTTTGGTACTTCCATTGAAATAATAAACCTGCAATTAATTCTCCCCTAAACTTTTGTCCAACCAATTAAGTGCAACCCTTTTCTTAGGTTTATTCAAATAATTGAAAGAAGAAGTGTTATATTCAAAAAGAGGTTGTCTGATCCATCCGAAGTCATTAGACTTAAAAGACTCTATTTTCTATGGGGGGTGGACAGTGGCGCCGGTCGCCACCCTCTTCTTTTATTTTATTTTATTTTATCTTTTAACATAAAAAAAATGACCAATCCAATTGCGTCATATGAAACAATCCGATATGTCATTCCTCTTTTTGATCTAAGAAAAGAAATATTCTCATTATCTTTTCTATAAATTATTCATTATAATAAAATTATTAATCGTTATATTAATAATTATCAATCAATACTAATATTGATAATTAGTTATTAACGGAAATTTTGTACAATCCATTAATTCAATATGTATTCTTATAATTAATTTATGAATGAATTTTTTAAAAAATTATTCCTATAATTTATTTTAAAAGGAATGATACTTAATGATTTAAAAAAAGATTCCTATGATACTGGGTACAGTCTCACCCCAAATAAATATATTGTCCCTATCTATGTACTCTTACCAATTTTCAAACTTAATCAGCAAGCTGGCGTTGTTACTCTTTATAAATTCCATAAAATGTTGGGTTTGCTTTTTCTGCACTGCATACGCTCAATACGACGTTGTTTTAGGACGGAAGTCATGATATTTTTGTAATTTTAATTTATTTCAAGGTTATAATAGTCTTTATATTTATAATTTTTTAAGATTTCAATACCAAAATGACGTCGTTTTGGGAATAAATGCAGATAACTTATCTGATGCAAAACATTTCTCCCTGAAATGTTTCAAAATAAACTTCATTATTTATTTTAAACACTTTTTATTGTTAATTAATTCTTATCATAATAAAAAAGTAACAGATATTTTGGATTAGAATTACAAGCATATTGTGTAGTAAAACTTCTTACATGTAAACAAGACTTCCTATATAAAAATCTACAACTATTTTTTTCACCAAAAAAAAAAATTTACAACTATTTCTGTATCATTACATTTATTTTTAACTTTTGTAAAATCATTGTAATTTTTTTTGAGTTACACTAGCATTTATAATATTTTGACACATTATATTATTACTTTTATAGTAATTATTGAAAAATGAGATAGTTGCCTACCTTGGCCTACATCTCTCAACACCGTTAAATTACAATCTCATCCAATAGTGGAGATTTGTGAAATAAAATAACCCTCTTCCTCCTTCTTACTCCTTACTGCCTCCCACACTCTTTCTCCCTCCTCCCTTACTCTCTATCGATTTGCGTAATTTACAACATGAATTTATATTTTTTGAATCTAAATTAATGCAATGATAGTTTTGCTGGATGAGTATAATTTTCAAAATTTCTTGAATGATATAATTGAACACGACAAAAACCACAAAAATATAAAAATATGAAAACCACGAATAATCCCTTCCTTTGAAATAATCCGCTGTTGAAATTTGAAATCGATTCAAGTTATCTCTTTCTTCTTATCTTGTTTTTCACCTTGAAGTAGGGGAAAGATATATGTTCTCTCTATGTTACGCCTAACAACAGGCCTATCTGATTCGATAACACAGGGCATCTGAGTTTGTTTTTTTATTGACACCCCATTTCAATTTTTTTGTAAATGCTCACAACAATGGCTGGGTTGGATGAATTGTGAAAAATCTTGCATCTTTTTTTTTATGTTGAAACGCCATTGAAGAGAGAGAAAGAATGAGACAAAGTTTGCGTTACTCAAGGCGACATTCTCGCTTCCTCTTCGTCCTCCACCGCTCGTAGTGGGAGAGAAAAAGGAGTAAAAGAGTTATTTTATTTTCACCAAAAAAGAGAGAGTTTATTTTATATAGTAAATCTTTACCGTTGGATGAAATTGTAATCTAATGGTATTGAAAGGGTAGGCAAAAGTATGAAAAATAACCTATCCCATGCATATAGTGTCAAATGTTAATAAATATCAATATAAAATTCTTTACAAAATAGTTCGCCCCAATAGATTCAAATTTTATATCTAAGATCCACATACAATTTAAAAACATCAACCACTTGCCTCTTTATAAATTGTTATTTAAATAGCATTATGCATAACTTTGTTATATCTTATGGGAACCAAATTGCCCGACCAGGTGGATTGACCACGGAACTTGTTAGAGACTTTGGGTAACGATAAAACTGTTGGGCCTTGGCGATACGATCATTAAGAATACCTGGCCCATGCCTCATTTTGCTTGACATTACTTCAGAGTAATTAGTAGCGTCAATTCAAACCATTGACACTTATATCACTTGTTAGCATATATAGGAGAAGCCCAAATTAGAAGGCCCCCCAACGATGGATTAAGTAAAAAATATGTAGAATGATCCATAAATTTAGTGTGTTACGGTTTTGGATTGAGATGAGGTTTTGAATTTATTTATTGTTTGTTTGGTTCCTTATTTAATTCATTGTTGGTGACCTCCCCTATTGTTGGTTCTTCATGTCTATGCTAAGTGCTAACAAGTGGTATTAGAGTCAATAATTTGGTTAGACTAAATATTATTTAGAGAAGATAGTTTGAGTATGGATTTGTATCAGCCTGATACAAACTCATGACACGATCTCACTCCCTATCTTTTAAAACATTTTCTTACCATGTAGAAGTTAGTTATTTTATAGCATTTATTTTATTTTGGCACTAGCAGTTGGTTTTATTTTGTATCCATCAATAGCTTGTAATCCATCAATAGCTTGTAATCCCTATTTAAAGCAAGGGCGGACCTACATGGGGCTCGGGTGGGTCCCCGCCTCCCTCTAAAATATGAAATATTGAAAGTGCTTTTAAAAAGAGTAAGATAAGCGATGCTATTCATAAAAAAGTGTTCCACTCATTGTTCATTGCATCCAATTAGAGATAATTATTATTTACCAAATTCAACATGCCAGCATATATGACAGGTTTTATTCTTGGTCTGCTACCATCCCCAATCAATGTGGAAAGATGACTTTTCCAGTGTATACAAAGAAGAGTTCATTTAGTTAGTAATGCATATTCAACCAACAAAACTACTTGTTAAAAAGAAAAATGGATTGTTACATCGAATCATGTGAATAGTTATTAATCTTACTAATATGGAACTTGGTAAAAAAAGGGGATTAAATAACTGAAAAAAAAAATTATTCAAGAATATTCTTTGAATGCGAAAATTACGTATTGAGTTTTGATTCTTGTATCCATAATTCAAAAAGTTTTTTTGATTCTTTCAATCTACCTATCAAATTTATATATAATTTGATTTTATATTGATTGATTATCTAATTTTCTTTTCATAATCATTAAAAATTTGTACAGATTGTCATGTCAGAACTCAGGACAAGAGTATTTAAGTTTTGACTTTGTTGGTAAAGAAAAAAGGTCAGCAATAGTTATCAATTGTTAGTTGGGATCAAATTCTAAAAACACATTAATTAATTTACTATTTTAAATAACAGCTAAGTGAGAAAATAAGATTCAGAAGAAATCAAAGAAAATGAAATTATAACACCAGAAGGCATGAAGGTAAACAATAAAAAATTGATCTTACAAAAAAAAATAGGGTCTCAAAGTTAGTTCCTCGTTGAAATAGAGGGTGTATTTGACCATTGTCACCTAAAGCAAGAAATTGACATACCAACCAAAAAATTGGCAAAAAATTATGTATTTTTTTTTGGTGAAAAAAAATTATGTAATTTTATTAGGTTCTTCTTAACATGTATTTTTGTATGAATAGTGATTTTACTGCTGTAAAAATACTGCGGTATAATTGTACCGATAAGTGTAAAAATATTATCAGTATTTTTAGGAAACAAAAATATGACATGGACGAGAAAAATACGTAGGTTGTGAATTTGTGGTTTAAATTAGGTGAGTGATTAAAGTTAAATTGCATGTGGGACCCACATATGGTCTAAGTGACATAAGTGACCTTCTTATTAGAAATATGACACTCTCTCTCCTATTCTCTCTTTCTCTCCCACGGGTGCCCTCTTCCTCCATAGCAAAAAGCTTGAAATTTCTCTTCTCTGTTAACTCCATCAATATCTCACAGAATCAAGTAAAATTTGTCACCAAACTTGTTGTAAATCACCATCCAAACACATTGTTAGTAGTCTTAAGCCATGAATCCCTCTATATTTTGAGAAAAACCCTCCTAAAATCCGCACCCCTTTTGTGTAGATTTTTGTTCATGGAGTCGTTTGGTGCTCCAATGGTTTAGTATGATGTGGAGGAGCCCTAAACCGGCCTATTGAGTAAGTTTTAACACTTTTCATTGATTGATTCATGAGATTTATGATTTGTGCCCTAGAGTGAGATTGGATGATTTGTGTTGTTAGAGAGCTCAAATGGAAAATGTGTATTAGATGATTATGTCTTAGAATGATGTGTTTGAGCTAGAAATGCAATAAAAATTATTGGTGAAAATATATTCATAACTTAGGGAATTTTGAATGATGCCTTGAAATTGTGATTTTAGATTGTTGTTAGGGTTGTGTAATTGGATGGTTGTATGTTGGTATGAATTAATGGTAGATTATATGATGAGTATAATTGTTAGAATGGATAGAAAACCTTGGGGTACCATCTATGAGGAATTCGAACCATGGGAAAGGTTCGAAGGAAAATTGAGGTGTTAGTGAATAATTATGTGTAACAGCCCCAATCCCTATAGCAGATATTGTCCGCTTTGTGCTGGAAACCCTCAGGCCCTCGAGCACTCACGGTTTTACGTTCTGGGGTTACCCCCAAAAGGCCTCCACTAGGAAAGGTTTCCACACCCATATATATGACATGCTTTGTTCTCCTTTCCAACCGATGTGGGACATTACATCCTCCCCCACTGGGAATACAGCGTCCCCGCTGTACACACCGGTCCAGGACCAGGCTCTGATACCATTTGTAACAGCCCAAAACCCTGTAGCTGTGGATACCTTTCCTAGTGGAGGCCTTTTGGGGGTAACCCCAGAACGTAAAACCGTGAGTTCCGACGGGCCTTTGGGTGGCCGGGGCAAAGCGGACAATATCTTCTACAGGGTTTGGGGCTGTTACAAATGGTATCAGAGCCTGACCCTGGATCGGTGTGTACAGCGGGGACGCTGTATTCCCAGTGGGGGAGGATGTAATGTCCCACATCGGTTGGAAATGAGAACAAAGCATGCCATATATATGGGTGTGGAAACCTTTCCTAGTAGAGGCCTTTTGGGGTAACCCCAGAACGTAAAACCGTGAGTTCCGGCGGGCCTTTGGGTGGCCGGGGCAAAGCGGACAATATCTGCTACAGGGTTTGGGGCTGTTACATTATGGATTGGTGATTAAGATGAGGAAGTAATGTGATTGAAGTAGGTGAATTTAAGGTTGTGGTCCATTGGGCCTAGGGGATTATGTTTAATTATATTATTGTGAAATTGTGTGACTTCTTGAAGTTGAATGAATTGGTTGCATTTGATTGATTGTCAATGTTGTTGATCAATTTAGGTTGCCTCTCACGGACGCGATAGTGGGAGATTGAGCTTGGAGCGTACGTTTTAGAGCATTGTGCTTGGAGTTGAGGTAAACCTTTGGAAATTGGGTTTAGTCTCTTGTGTGCTCCACCACACCTAGTGGAAGGTTATGGTTGGATTTTGTGCGTTTGGCATTGTGTGATTATGTACTTTCATGCATTGTTGCTTATTTATGTGTGAGGTGTTTGTGGTCTCTGGCCAGTAGATGCGTGTTGGTTTGGACTTCCGCTGGAGATATCATTTGGGGATTCCGGTCGGGTTTTGCCATGGGCCGACTCTGGGAACGGTAACAAGATGATCCAAATGTGGGACTTCCGCTGGATAGGGCTCATGAGGAGTTCCAGTTGGGTTTTTCCATGAGGTTGTCTCATCCATGGGAGAGGCACCAGGAAGATTATCGGGAGTTATATGATGGGGTCCTTGAACGTAATCCTTATGTGGATGTTCTTGGATTTGTGCCCAGTGGTGGTGTTTTTGTATGTCATGCATTTTTATATGATGTTATTGTTGCACATTGAGTGAGTCATGGGGTGGAGTGATCCTCTAGTGCCCTTGGTTTACTGAGATATATTTGTATATCTCATCCCGCATTTGGGGACATTATTTCAAGATATAGTGAGCACAGAGGAGCTTCGGGCAAGAGGCCCGCTTAGTAGACGAGCTGAGGATGATGTGCATATGGAGAGCATGACATGTTGGAGGAGCATATTTGATGCACATAGCATTTTATCTAGCATTTTGAGACTTAGATAATGGATATATTGCATGTTGAGATTTTCATGCTTTTGTGGTGTTCAAGATTAGATTCTAAGTCTTTTGTACTTGATTTATATTTCATGTCTTTGGTTTAGATTGGTATTTTGGTGAGCATGAGACTTGTCCATGGCCACACATTATTTTTAAAGGCATTTAATGACTTATGATGTAAAATGAGCCATATGATGTCTAAATGGCCTTCGAAATGGGAATTATCGTAATGGATGCATTGCATAATGAATAATATGATGAAAGGGAAATAGGCATATTCTAGGATGTGAATGATGTAAAATTCAAAGAATGCATGCAAATGGATTATGGAGATTGAAACATGTTAAGTTTGAAAATATAAGTAAAGTGATGGGAAAATGGGTAATTGGATATAAACTTTAAAGGTTGTAAGAGCCCAAGGCATTACTAGTCCTTGTGCGTGCCACCCAATGATTATTAGGTACAAATTGAGGTCCTAGGACACTTTTGCAAATTTGGGGATTATTGGAAAAACAAAGTGAACTCTGGCGAATTTTCTAGAAATTGGCATAATTTAGTTGAACTTTGGGAGAGCATATCTCCCTCCACAGAGGTCCAATAGGGACGCGCCATACGCCATTTTGAAGCTTGAGATGTTCTCTATCTCGTGATAAAATTTGGGATTTTTCTGGGTTGGGTGTCGGCTTGTAGAAGGCAGAGCACACAAACAGCTCATTTGGTCCCTGCACAGGTGCAGATTTCTTCTTAGGCCAAATTCCTGCAATCTGGCGCGACCTTGCGCCACAGATGTGCGGGTCCGCGCCAGTTTGCGGAAATCAACCCCTGTGCTTTTAAAAAGGCAATTCTGCGTAGGCCAATATCCATGGATCTGACGCGACATGGCGCCACAGAGGCGCGAATTTGCGCCAGTTGGCAGGAAACAACACCTCAATGTTTTATTTAAATAGGGCAATTATATACCGGACCATGTTCAGATAGGTCGAAAACTTAAAAGTGAGATTCTTGCTAAGTGGATTTATGAAAATCCCTTAGTGTCTTGAGAGAAGAATACATGATATGTAAATAGTTATTCCGTAAAGAGTCTACAGTTACGGTCACAGATTGATTTATTACGCTTTTATTGTTTTAAATGCTCGCGTAATAAACGGAAAAATTTTACTCGCATTTTTATAAATGAATTGCTGTGATTGTAATTACTCTTAATATCATAATTATTGTTAACAATATCGGTGTACAACGGACTGTTACACTTAGACTCCTCAATTGCGCATACCACGTTTTCGAAGTCATCTGTCAACGACCTCAAAATCTTTTCAACAATTCTGGAGCCGGTCAACACCTCTCCATTCCGTTTCAATTGGTTCACCACGGTCTGAACCCGAATGATAAAGTCCGACACTCACTTCGGTCTCCTGCTTCACACGGTCCGCGCCTTTGTAGGTCGTCTCCAATATATCCCAAGCCTTCTTTGCCATCGTTGCACCTCCAATCTTCTCAAGACCACTGCTTTCTTCAACAGCTTGAAACATCATAAAGAGTGTCGTTGCATCCTTTGATCTTGACGCACTCAACTGCTTGAGTTGATTTGCTTAGTATCCTTCTGTTGTTTCAGGTTCTACGAACCCATTTTGCACCAACCCCAAACTGTCATAGGCTCGTAGAAGAGCCTTCATTTGGATGCTTCAGTTTTCATAGTTCACCTTTGTCAGGCGGGGCATTAGCAGACTATTACTCATATTTTCCATTGGCTCAAGCTCTGATACCAATTTGTTATTTCACAGGCCCTATAACTGGTGCTCACACACACAAATGCACAGCCAATTCTCTGAATATACCTCTGTTCTATTACTGATTCTGGCAAGCTCATTTTACAAGAGTTACAGTGTGCTATTTAAAAGCAATAGTAAATGATAATGACTAACATAGGAAATCTAAAACATATTAATTGTCCACTAACAAATACCTAGGACACGCCTCTTCACCATAAACCTTTCAAGAAGATTGGGTGACATATTTACGAAGTCATTGCCAACGTTTCTGTTAGAAAATTTCAAGAAGGAGATTGGGATGAAGGATGGTCGAATAATTTAAAGCTTATGGGGGAGTTTTGTTGGATAAATTTAAATTAAATAAAAGAAAAAAAATTAGAAAATGAAAGGTTTATGGTGAAGAGGTGTGTCCTAAGTATTTGTTAGTGGACAATTAATATATTTTAAATTTCCTATTTTAGTCATTATCATTTGGTATTACTTTTAAATAGCACATTGTAACTCTTGTAAAATGAGCTGGCCAGAATCAGTAATAGAACAGAGATATATTTAGAGTTGACTGTGCATTTATGTGTGTGTGAGCACTAGTTATACGGACTCTGAAATAACATGTTTGTGGGGTAAACTATCTTTGCTTTTTTACGCTCCCACTCGACACACCCGCGACTTGGATGCATTAATTCATGCAATGCAAGTAGCTAGGTCCAATTATCATCTTCTTTTCTGATCTGTATTTCTCATGCACGTGCATGGCTACCTTTTATATAGTTTGTATACCACTATCTCCCTATAGTGTGAGTGAACAGAGAGAGAGAGAGAGGACAAGTGAATTCAGGATAAGGCTGCAATTTTAGTGCCTTTCCAACTAAAATTTCGCAAAATGAAGTGGTAAGCTTTTCACATGAAAATGAGCAAAAAAGCAGCAACCTGTCAAAACAGATCAATAGGGAATTAGATTCCAACACCATCATCATCCGATGTGAACCTTTAACCGTTAAAAAATGATATATTAATAACGGACGTTTAAAATAAAGATCGTTTACACACTTGGTTATTTGATATGAAGTAGCGTAAACAAAATTAAAACAATTCATATTATAAAAAAAAAAAAAACTTAAAACAATTCATCATAGATCATGGGCCTGATATCCATATCATCCTTCAAATTAAGTATACACACGCACACAACTGAATTAAATCGTGTTTCAAACAAAATCTAAATAAATTAATTAGTTCAAAATTCAAAATGAATTCCTTCCGTTTTCCAACTCATTTCAGTAATTGAAGCTGATTTTTTCTTTTTGTTGTAAATATTTCCTTCCTTTTACCGAAAAGAAAAAAACTTCTACAGAAATGTGTGTGCTTTTATTTTCAATAAAATAAAACTATGCAATATGAAGCTGAATATTCAATAATATATGTTGGATTTTTTTTATTATAAAAATACATTTTCTTGATAGTATAAACAGAAGCTTTTCTCATCTGGATTGAATAGTCAAACCGATATAAGAGAAACAAAATGTGTTTTATGCGTGACAAATGATAATTAGCCTAAGAAATTACCGTAAATTATAAGGCCAATTCACGGCCAAAGAAATCCATGATCATAAAAATATATGGTCTTCATATGTAGAGCAACGGCTTTTAACGTGGAACAATATATATGCTTTATGCAATTACATGTAAAAATATGCGAAGAAATGAACGGACTATATGTGATAATATTGTTTTCTTAACCAAGCTTATTTTATCATAGGAGGACCACTATTTGTCGCGATACGTTTTTTATTTTTTCAATTTGATCTTTAACTTTTCAGGTTCTTCTTGCTTTCCTTTAAGAAGAGAGGAAGGAGACGATATGAGCAGCTGAGAGATACAAGGCAAGAAATGAAAAGTGGAGTCTGGGGATTGGGATGTAAATGGGTTGGTCTAGACCAGGCTTTAGCCTTTCTGGCCCAAGCCTACGTACAAAAGTTCATCATATCTAGCCTATTGGCTTATTTAAGGCTTTATTTATAGATCAAGTCCGGCCTATTTTTAAAAATAAGAAAATCTGACATTGCCTACCGGCCTTGTGGGTCTCCCACTGTAGATACTAAGCAAAGAAAATAATTTTATAGAACAAAGAAAGTTTCATTCATGCGTGCACTGGTACTTCTCATAAGAAAAAATGACAAATAAGAAAAAGTCAACATGATACCCCAGACGAAGCCGAGAGTGAGAAGCGGCGGTGCACATAAAAATTAGGGTTGATATTGGTACTTTGCCACATAAAATAAATATTTTTATTTTATTTTATTTTAATAAACTAAATAGGTCAGCTTACAAGGTTTTAGGCTATGCTTGACAAAATTAGCCTATGACCTATTTGTTAAAAAGGTTGTCCTATAAGCAGAAGCCAACTCTACATACTCTAAAAGGTCGGACTAAGCCAGACTCAATGTAGACCGAACTGTAGACTGGGCTGTGCCAACCTGACCCATTTACGCCCCTATCTGTAAGATAATTGGCGTTTCCAATTTACATTTTTGGGAGAGTCCACGTACTACGAAGTTGAAGCACCGCCTCTAATCTGTAGTATATATTCCGTAGAATAGTTGATGGGTCCCACAAACGCCTACGTGGCAATAAGGATTCCCGACCGAGATCATCTGATGACAAAATGATTGATCATAGATGTTGATTCGGTATATGGGTGCATCACTATATTTATGCTATCATACTTCATATATAACACGGCAATGCATGACCCCACCACCCCCACTCCCATGCACAATGGCCGCAAGAACCTACCTTTGTCCAGTGCATGCCCCCTCTCTTACATTACTTTTTGTTCATCACACCGTATACTCTTGCCCATTTTTACTTGTTTTCCACGTCATAATGTCTACTTTTTTTGGTTTTTTTTTTTTTTATAAACAACATGTATCTTTCACGAGAGACAATCATGTTCGGAGCATGTTCAGAATTAAGACTTTAAAGATCTGTTTTATGTGATGTATAAGGCCTGATAATATAATACGTTATGACATTTTTTAATTGTTTGGTATGATAATCGTATAATATATATAAGCTTATACAATAGAATTAATATCCCTTTATACATCAAAATGATGTATAACTAAATCAGTCCTAGGAGGGTAGGATTAGGCCTGATAAAGGATTGATGTATTAACCAATGCAATTATCAAGAATTAATATATTATTTTAATATTAATATATTAAAATAATCAAAATCTAAATGTGCGTAAGATATGTGTTTTTTAATGATAAGAGGTAGGTTATCATGAAACATTTAAATGAACTTGATTAATCAAGACTTTCACTGGAGTCCTCCCGTACAGCGAGAAATCTTGCACGAGAGGTATAAACTCAATGAAATTCTATCGTCAATGTTTGCATCGAGAAAGGAAAATATTATTACTCCACAAGTGGTTGGTTACTTAGACTCATATAAGATTAGTTATTCTCTTATCTATATAAGCTACTGAGTTTGTATCAGATTTTTTTTTTTTTTATCATTTACGAAATTTCAGTTTCTCAATTTTTCTACATCTCTTACCATGTTTTTTCAATAAATGTAATGTGGAGGGCTTAGGCTGTTCATAACTGATTCAAGTTAACGTGTCTTATAATTTACATCATCAGAACTAAAAATATGGGATGAATTTAATTTGTTATACTAATTGGCAATCGCACTACAAGTTTTCATTGACATAATGCATAAACAGCCATAAAAGGGGGGCAGAAATAGATGAAATATTAATTATAAAGCACTTTTAATCTTTATGCTCATAAATTGTAAAGTGACAAAAGTTTAAACATGTCTATATTCACAAAATATAGCACACCTCCCCTAAATTCGTCACTGCTTTTCCTTGCTATTTGACGAGAATTAACCTTTACATATTAAAGTTATTTTGCAACTTATTTGAGCATGCACATACAACAACAGTATACTCCAGCACTGCAAGCTAAGTTATATGAAAAGGGCAGGAATAAAGAATGAAACTTAGCATAAAAATTAAAACCATTTCTTATCACCTAAGAAACGACATTGATCTCACGATGCTTTGCATTTCATTCCTCTTTTCCGAGTCTGAGTGTGATAACATATTGTTTCTTTCTCTACCACATTTTGGGGGTCTCGCACGGTGGAAAAAGGGAGTTCAACAAAGCAAAGTAACAATCAATAGACAAAGTAAACAAACAGTCATATTAATTAAGGGTTTTATAAGAGTTATGTTGTAAGAAATGTGGTATTGTGTTATGTTATAGAAGTTCGTTTTACATGCCAGAGTTTTTTTTTTTTGCTGGCCCCACAAAATGTTGTGTGTAGGAAATTTTGTGTGGTCATGTCAAAAGATAGATGATAAACCCATTAATTAATTGGCCGTAATCAATTCAAAGTATTAATTATTGAAGCATTAAATTTAGGAGGCAACCAGAAGATTTTGTCTACCTAGTTAGAAAGATGTATTGATGATAAAGTCGGATAAACTTAGCATTTTATGCCGTGATGTCACTAGTGTTGGTGCTGTGGCCAAAAAGGAATATCTAACCACAACTTTAAGCCACTAGTTCACTGGGGCTTAGTATATGAAAAAGTAAAGCAATTAATGTCTAGCTAGCCCCAATTATTTCTGTATATGAAACATATTTATATGTTACATAGTATAGTTTTGTAAATTATTTTCCGCATCAGCGATTTCCTTTCGAATTAATAATTCTCTTTAGTTACTCCTCTTACCGCAATCTTTGCAAATCGTATTTTGCCAAATTCCGTATATTAGTGGGTGACTCAGTGGGTGTGTTTGATTAATAGAAGTAAAATGACAAGATAGAAATTGATTTGATATATCTAAACACGATGGATGCTTTATTATTGCCAGTGTACTGTTTAATATTTCCTCAGGTTCTCATATTTCACTTATGAACATAACCTAAAAAATAATTGGAACAGAGGATTAGAAAAAATAAACAAAAAAAGGGAAGGATTTCGCGTTTGGTAAATTTAAAGTTTGCAAGATAATGTCAATGTAACAATGTTATTTACACATCATTTTTATTAGATCATTCTCATATATTACTTTTTGTATATTATAACAAGAGAAAAATACATTAATACATTCCCTTTTCCATTTCTTTAACAAGAAAGTGTAAAGAATGATATAAAAAATGGTATAAAAAAAACTTCTCATGTCAATATATATCTCAATAATTGGAAGACCATTATTCGTGGTATGTTCTTAAGTGCATTTCCAATTGGCCATCCTACTTCTAAATGAATCAAGGAATTTTTTTTTGCCTTTATTCCACTTTTTACTTATGTAATATTCCAGTGGCGGAGTCACTTTAGAACCAGCAAGTGTCTTGGCACGGGCTCATTTTCAAAAATGGTTGGTTTTCTATTTATAGAACTATGAAAATAACAACTTCCTCCATAGTTGGGAATTTTTTAATATGCCTCCGGACTACCGTGGTCCTTCCACACTTAAAAATTGACACCTATATTATTTATTTATTTATTTATTTTCTCTCTCCTCTCCCTTTAACTTTTTCTCTCTTTCTCTCACCTCAGTGTCACCCAATACTCTGTGGTCCCCGTCCACTATAAATTCACTCCTTTGCTAATTGTATAATGAATAAAAATAAATACTACAACAACAACAACAACGTATGAGCTCTCATATATAGTGCAGAGATTCACTCACTATGTATACTTGAAGCAAATATCAACATTCATACATCATTTAATAACATTTTACATAATTTGATTTTTTTTCTCTCATGTTGATTCTCCGGTCCTTGGTAATTGCATCCACATGAGCAGGCAGTGAATGCTCTTCGATCCCACCATTACTATTTGATCAATAGACACTGATAATTAATATTGATATACGTATATACCATATGTATACGGTGTATTCTTAGATGATGGGAGCCACTATCCCTTTTTTATGAACAAATTTTGAGACAAACGCGTCAAAAAAGAAGCTTATAGGCTAAGATACTTCGTCCACTTAAAACCCTAAAAATATAATAAAACAAAAAGAGATGAGAATGAGAGGAATAAGAGCAAAGCAAACAAAATAAAGCCTCTTCTTGCTTTCCTCCTTCCTCATCCTCTTTAATGCTCTTTTTTCTTTTACTTTCCTGGCTCTGGTATTCCCCTAGTGTGATTCTCCACCATCTCCCTAAAGAACCCATCAAACTTTATAAAAGAAAAACCACAAAAAGGATTTGAACACCATGGTTTTCTCTTCTATTCCACTCTATTTAGATCCTCCCAATTGGCACCAAGTAAGGCTTTTCCTCAAATTTCAGCCACACTTAAATCTCAACCCTAAAAAAAAAAAAATAGTTAGCAAACCACAAAAGAGAATTATTTATTCCTATTCCTTGTAATATCTTCTTGAATATACCAGATTTTAACTGAATAATTTTTCTTTTTTGTTCTAGCTTCTTGATTAATTCATACATGTTTTGCAGCATCCAAATCAACATCAAGCAAATGGCAGTGAAAGTACTCATCTGCTTCCACCGCTACTTCCACAACCGCAACCACAGGCATCTCACGATGCAAACCGGGGTCAGCCGGCAAAGATACCGGTACCGGCACCGGAAACAGCTCTGAAGTGTCCTCGGTGCGAATCCACCAACACTAAATTTTGCTACTACAACAATTACAGCCTCTCTCAACCTCGTCACTTCTGCAAGACATGTAGGCGTTATTGGACAAGAGGGGGTGCTCTAAGGAACGTTCCAGTTGGTGGAGGATGCCGTAGGAACAAGAAGAACAAAAGGAGTAACTCTAAATCTCCAGCATCTAATGAAAAACATTCACTTCCCAATTCCACAAGTGCAACCCCTTCAGGTGAGGTAATTGGTCGTTTCCCACAACCAAGTAATAGATCTTTCATGTCTTCATCTCTTCACAATCTGAACCACTATGGTGGTGTTCAAAACATGAGCCTTGGCTTGCGTGAGATTCAAGCACAGAACAATCATCATATGGGGTTTGGTCGTAGTTCAACTACAGGAGGAGGAGGAGAAGTGGATCATCAGTGGCGCTTTCAGCAATTTCCTTTCTTCAATAATTTTGAGCCAACTTCAGCTGTTTCGTTCCCATTATTTCAAAGTGAAAGTGTTGATCAAGCAACCGCTGGTAATTTGGTTGGAGATATTGCCACGACTTCTAGGGTTACTAATTTACCACAGCTTAAATTTGAATACAACGGTGGTCAAAAACCATCTCTGAATATCCCAGAAAATAACCATTACTATTCATGGACTGATTTATCTGGTCTTGCTTCTTCTTCCACTAGTCATCTTTTGTAACTTTGACCGTTCATAAAAGGGCCGACACAGTTCAAATACCCACTTCGTGAGTGTCTCTCTAGGCAGTCTTTCCTCTGCTTTTTGCAGAGAGACTGATTCGAACCCGCGACCTGACACATCACGGCAAGCAAGCTTACCGCTGAGCCAAGCCGGCCCTTCATATGGTCAAAAAATCTTATCACTTTTCAACACCATGTGGCACCATCTTTGGTGGATCAGAGAAATTAACTCAGGCATGGTAGAATTTGGTGGTCTTCTTCTTGTATATTTTCTTTGTCATTGATTTTATTTATGTTTTTTGGCATAAGTCGAGTTTCTTATGTACTATTTGTGCTTTCTTTGTATAACAGTGTGCACGTATTGTTCTATGTGTTTGCTATATCTTACGTTATGATATCATTTGGGTTCAAAATTTTCTCCTGAGTTTACTTACACACTTACCTGCTACATCGCGCTTGGTAGCTCAACCTAGTCCTAGTGCACAAGTTTTTTCCCACGTAGGATAAACCAAAGTTTTTAAATTTTATTTTTATTTTGGTATAAGCCGATAAAGCAGAGTTATCAGGAAAGAAGAAAAGTGATAATGGTACAGTACTAAAGAACGTGCCACTCCACGTTAACATTTATCGAGGCAGTGTCAAGCTTGAGCACTTTTTTTTATATCTTGCAGCCAAAACACAAGTTTATATTATCTTAATTTTGAGGAATACTCTTAATGCAAAGTTTTAAATTTGGTTTTGGACATAGATAAAACCCATGTGGCTGATTGTGATCCTGATTAGGGAATTGTAGGAAAGGAATAAATCTTTCGTGCTACCGTTGCACCAAAGATTCAGTATATCGTATCAATAGAAATATTATATGTCAGCTAAAGTTTTCTTTTCTCTATCAAATTTTTTCTCTCTTTTATGATGTGTAATGTTTTCATTGGTGAGATGCACTGAATCTTGGTGCAACAGTAACACCAAAGATTTATTCGTTGGGAAGATAGTTCAGATGACTAGTCTGAATATTATGGTTAGTCACTATTTCCTTCTTCCTCTTTGTTTTTTTCTTTTTCTGGTGGTTCTTCTTTTTCTCTTCCATTTCCATATAACTTGAGTGCCACAGTCATTTAATGTCCATATAGCTCTTTACTTGTCCTCTAAAGTGTGGCAAAATCAGGATTCCGAGGAAGCTCGAATCATTGTACTTTGAACAGATTCGTGTTGGGCTGTTTTTGCTTTTTGTTTTTTTTTCCTAAATTTAAATTTTCAGTTAACAGTTTCACCTGTCCAAGCTCTATATCAAGAAGGATGTGTGTGAATGGGAAGGAAAAAAGAGATAGAGAAAGAGAAATTAAAGAAATTTAATATACATTCTTCATCTGTCAACTGCCAAGACTTATGATGATGTAATTATCAAATTAGATTCATAAGATGGGACATGCATATTTGTTTGGATTTGAGGTTGAAAGTTGAAGTGAGATGGAACCAATCTTTAGAATACGCCAAAATCCCACTCAAAACCATGCAATTTTGTACTCGACCAAACTGAAGTGGGTGAGTATTCTAGAACTTGTTCAGCAGAATGATGCAAGATACATAACACCCATAATTAATATGAAAAATCCTTTTGTGACATTCTATATTATACCATTGAAAATTAAAAGTGTACGTAGTACCCATGTAAGTCGAAGGGTGTAATGAAAAGACTGGTCATATTATACCCTTAGTAAAGTAAAAGACTGGTCAAAATTAGTGTGACCTTTTTCTACGTATTATTGTAATTTCTCTCTGCCTCTTTGGAGTTATCTTTGCGCTTCCAAGTTAATTAAACACAGGTCTTCAACACTAATAATTAAAAACTTTATTATTCTAATCCCACTTAGAATAATAAAACGAAATTATCTTATAAAAAAAGAAAAAGCATTGATGATATAACTTTTGTAAGGACCAATAGTGGCTTTGAAGAACGAATAAAGCAACAAGACCAGCAGAGACCAATTCAGACAAAAGCTCTCTCTCCATGTCTGTGTTGTCAGCTAGTATTGGGAAAATGTCGGTGTGAGTGAGTCACAAAGAAGAAACGTAGCAAGTGTTGAAGGAAATTAAAGAAGTAAAGAGCAGTGTGGGTTAAATTTGCAGGGTTGCTTTGCTGCTATATGGTACGGATATGAATCAAGAAGGGGCTCAAAAATTCATGCATGCTTTCGTGGAATGGAGTGAAATACCCCCCTCTTTTTTTACTTCGTTTTTGAACTGTGCATTGAGCATGTATAAGTGGCCAAACATGCACCGTTGATCGTTTTGAACTAAGCGTGATCTTTATGGGTTGCAATATTTGCTGCTTCTCTTTTTAAAAAATTTCATACTTGTTGAGTTATATAAAACCCTTCACATACCAGCTTAAGTTTTTGGGTTGAATTGGTTCTTTATATCGTATCAGTCTCGTATCCCTTTCGATTTTCGCCGCCCCTCACTTTCTTTCAAATGGAATTTCTTTGTTCGCACAGGTAGATGTAGGTAGGCCTGTGCATTGTCCACCCTTCAAAAGCCCAGTGAACTCTCGTGTGAGGGGAGATGTTAAAATATATAAAATCATTAAAAAGTCATCACCCACCATCTTAAGCTTTTGGGTTTAATTGATTTTTTACACCCTAATTACTTTTTTCGCAATATCCTTACAAGTTTCAACTCTTTAAATTGACCATAAAATTAATCCTGAAAATATATTTGATGGGAATCGAAGTCATATTTTGTCAATTTTGCTACAGCTTTCTTTATTTGTTTGTCTTTTCTCTGCCCTCTATCATTTGCATCTTCTAATTCTTTTTCTCCTTCGTCTTCTTGCGTTTCTAGCATTTCCCTTCCTTTTTCTTTTCACAGATGCGTGGGACCTCGCACATCCATGGCATGTACCATTACCTACTTAACTTAGATCAGTGCAAATATATTTGTTCTAAATGCAATACTATTGTGTTAATGATCAGTTCCCCTGGGAATTAATTTATATAGTATATTGAGGTGCATTATTGAAATGTCAACATCGTGTCATCAATAGTTGAAATTATGTTTTGATAAACTATTTACAAAAATTGAGTATATGTGGAATATATTTAAAATAATTAATTCTGAAAGTTTAAATAAAGTAAGAATGAGTTTATGCTTGATCATGCATAGTTGCTTACTCAAAATTAGTAACTTTGTAACAGTAGGTTTTTTTGAATAAAATTTAGTAAAAGAGCAGTATAATTGGATAAGAATGACTTTTTATGAAAATTGTGGTAGGAATTATTTTTAACTAATTACAAAAACAATATTTTTATAAGCAAAGAGAAAAAATCATTTTGTAAACGTAGGAAAGGTAGAATTACTTATAAGTAAGACTCAACTGGGTAAGTTTGAGAAGTAGATTTCAAGTTACAAATTGACAAAACATGGCGTGAATTGCGGAGCAGCGATTGAGATCCGAAACCCATCTTCATTAAACCAGTCACATTTGTTGATGATTGATTACAAATTGATTGAGTAATCATCTAGCTCAGGCATGTTGTGTGAAGTCATTACCGTTTTCTTTTTTGTTGATTGATTTGGTGATTGGATTCGATTGGAGTTAATTGGAAGTAGTTACTTTTTTTTTTATTTCTTTGGACATGAGTGAGAATCGAATATATAATCTAATATAAATTAGATGAGAGATATTCTTATTACCAAAATCTTCTACTACCAACTTATTATCTATCCAATCACCATTGGATCAACATTTTCTTCTTTTTTCAAAATTTTTTTAACATTCTCTCTCTTTGATTCAATGGTGATTAGATAGGTAGTAAGTTAGTAGTAAAAAAAGTTGGTAGTAACAATATCCTTTCTCTACAAACTATTAAGTTTCTCATTACTATACCAATCCTAGTGGCTTAATTGGAAGTAGTTATTGAGACATAAATAGATAACAAAAAAGAAAGTAATTAATCATTACCAACAAAGTCAGGTACATTTGAAAGATCCATCCCTTAAACATGGTAATAGGGATTTGATTTGATTTGTGGACGTGAATATGAAAAAGATTTTATTGATAGAAGCAAAACCTACTTTAATAATATCTATACGTTCACTTCAGTGGATTAGTCTTCGCTTGGGGAATACTTTAAGTTATATTAAAAATAAAAAATAAATAAAAGAAAGTAATCATTGGCGTCCGGGGGGGGGGGAATAATTGATTTTGTGAATGGGTTAAACTCAAATATGGCCGAATGAGGTATGTGCATTTAAGTAGGGTCGCACCTCACATAGATGAAGTGTCAGTGGCGAAATTAATTGATGTATTTCTGGTATGCAACTATAAATTTCAAACTTAAATAATAAAATTAACGTGGGCACCTACTTAATCTCTAGGGAACCTGTGAGGTCGCCTAAGAAATATTGCTCATCTCTCCCGTAGGGGTGAAATTGAGGCAGACCGGACTTCAGGAATTTTCAGCTCAGCTTACGTCATGTCAGAATTGATTTAATATATTTCGTGAAATAGGCAGGCCGATTTGGGCCTCCTTGAAAAAATTTATTTAATAAATAGGTCGTAGGCCCACTTTGATAAGGTCTGGCCTATAAGCCTAGAGGCCGGCATATATTGTACTATTTATTTTAAATAAAATAAAATTGAACCAGTATACCTTGAAGAAAAAATAAAAGATATAAATTTAATCAATTGCAATTATTTATAACTCAATTATATTCGATTATATTTTAATAAAAATCTGACTTTATTTTTTATGTAGGAGGAACCAATATCTCAGCATGTTAGATTGTGTATATGAACATATTAAAAGATTTTTGGGAGAGGTTATACTTACTACAAGTATCATGATGTGTTTGTTGGATTCATGTAGTTATTTTAATTTACATAATATGAAGTTGTTTGTTGGATATGATGAAATATATGTTATTTAGTTTAAGCATTTTGCTTTTGAAAGTGACTTAAATACAGATTGTGATGAGTTTTGTTGTGATTCATGATTCTGTTTGGATGTTGAAATTATGATTTTTGGTTTAACAACAGAATTTGAATATTTTGTTAAGTTGATTCATGGTTATGCTTGGAAATTAAAATTAACAGGCTAATGGGCTAGGCCAAGCCATTTGTTTTTTTATAAACGGGGCAAGTCAGGCTAACAGTTAAACTCGTACTAGGCTTGGGCCAGGCTAAATTGAAATTTTTTGGCACAGGCTTGGGCTTTTTGGGGCAAAGTTTGGCTTAACCCAGCCCACTTTCACCCCTAATCCCCCGTATCAAAGAAGCTTAGGGCCTGTTTGGTGTGATGTATAAGGCCTGATAGTATAAGCTTATACTATACGTTATGACATTTTTAGTTGTTTGGTATGACCATCGTATAGTATATGCTTATACAGTAGGATCTCTTTATACATCAAAATGATGTATAACTTAATCAAACCTAGGAGTGATGAATTAGGCCGACCTGATAAGGGATTGATGTATTAATATTGCTTGCAGGTACAATTTCCAAGAACCAATATATCATTTCAATATTTATATATTAAAGTAATTTTTTTAATATATTAATTTTTAAAATATTGGAAGATATTATCTTATATCATACCAAACGTTGGATAGTATAAAATTTAATCAAGTCTTATACAATCAGATCTTATACTATCAGACCTTATACTATCAGACCTTATCATATATTATGCACCAAACATGCCCTCATGAAACCTATAAGTTAAAATGCAGTGATAAGCAAACTGTATTCAACGTCAAAAGACATTACATATCGCTTCTTGTCAAAAAAATTTAATAATATCCCTAAATTTATAAACATACCCTATGAAATAAAAATTAAATAGAAAAAAACACTCGATGCTCTCATATTAAAATTTTATACAAGCAAGTCATATAAAATTTTTATGTCCATCTTTCTCTTCATATTAATAATTAGGCAAAGTTCAACTATCATTAATAAAAAGGGATTATTTTTCTTATACTGCGTGAGATAAATAATCTTTCCTACACAAATAAATCTTAGGTGGGATCCACTTTGAATTTTTTTCTATTTTTCCTATTTTCTCTTCTCTCTCTTCCTTTTGTGAGTGCAGGAACATTATTTTTATCTTATGCAAAATAAGAAAAATAATTTCCTAATAAAAATAAGGGAAATATTATTCTCATTTTACATGAGGTAATTATCTCATGTTATCTCACATCAAAAATTTCACCAACTTTTTTTTTCTTTTTATCCTTTAACAATGGGTCCCACATAACTCCTCTATGTAACATGATAGAGCTACTCTCATGTAAAATGAGAGTAGCATTCCCCTAAAAATAAATATAAAAATTCACATCAACCTCTTCAATTCCTTTTGTGGGCAGCTTTACTTTTTCAACCATCTCATGCTAGGCCGAAGACATAATTTAGCTTTTGAAAACGAAAACATTAATTGATTGAGTATTACTATTTTGCTCCCCCTCCAACACATCTTCATTTATTACAACACATAAAACATACTTAATACCGAGACTAAAGACTTAAGTTGTTATCAAAAAAAAAAAAAACTTAATTAAGCCAGTTTCGTACAAAAGGAAAAGCCGAGATTAGATTTAATTAGAATATAAAATATACTTTTTTTCCTTTCAATTCAACTAGTTAAGAGGCAATTCGTTATAAAGTACTCTCATTTCAAATTAAATCACTTATCTCTAATTATATATTTTATAAAAATATAGGGAAGAACAGATTGGTTTGCTTGAGTATTTTCAATGAATATCTAATTGATGAAATGAAACCCTAGAAAAATATATTTATTCTAAGAGGAAAGTTGTCATTTTAAATGATACAAATTGTGTTATTTCATAGATATAAAAATATATAACCCAAATTACCAAAAAAGAAATGGGTAAAGTGTATGTCATTTTAAAGGATGTAAAGTTGTGTCATTTTAAGTGAGATAAAGATAGATAAAGGAGGAGAGAGTTGATAAAAAAAATAAAGATATGAGTCTTTCCTCTTTGTGAGAGTGAAAGGATATAAGTTGTGTCATTTAAAAGGACAAATATTTTTTCCCAAAAGAAATAGATATAACTCATACCTTTATTTTTTTGTCTTTATTTTTTTTTTCAGTGGAACTCACACCTCTATATATGTGAAATTATATAATTTGTGTCTTTAAAATGACATACACTTTTTCCTTAATTTAATTTATATAACTTAAAGAATCTTAAACCTTTTTGTTTTCAAAATATTTACATAAAACTAAGACCATATGCAAAATTATTGTCCGTACATAAACTTTTGCCATGGCAGCCACCACTTTGATTGCATTGTCACCTCCACTCGTGGGGTGTAAATGAGTCATACGCCTGTTAGGGATCTACAGTTTGATTTGTAAGCTTTTAATCAGTAATTCATGTTCAACAATAAACATTCAAGAACATGAAAGGGGATCTTCAGAATTCATGAGTTTCACATAAGTGTACCTTTCTCCATTAGTGCGGAAGAACTTTGATGGTGGAATATTTTCTCAGAGCCTTAACCCTTATCTGTTCTTGTATCTACTTTGATAGGGATGGGATACGACTCTTCAAGGCAGACCCTGATGGACGCTTCAGACTCCAATAAAGTCAAAATTACCATAATGCCCTTTTCATTAATTAAACCAACTGACACATAATATAACACATGAGACAAATAATTTTACATTCTCCCACTTGGCTCATGTCATGAGGTGTCCCTTCATGATTTAATCAACATTCATTATAATGTGCATTTACTAGGCTAAAGGTTCTATACATTGACCTCATCATAATTCATTATTAGAAATGAAATCAATAAGAGTCATGGCGGTTGTATGCTATCAAGTCGGCATAGTCCCTTCCATGTACCACTATATTGACTTTTCTTCCTAACATGATACTTTAATAGGAAGTATACATTATGTCCAACAATAATGTCTTCATAATGGACCATAAATATTTTCAATATCATTACATAAACTTGCATGCATTCATAAATTGAAAACAAGACAAAATCAGAAACATATATTCATCAATGAGCTCAGAGTGTCAATACTTAATACATAACAATAATTGTCATCATTCATTAGCTGACATAATGCCCATTCTACATACATGACCGGTAAATGTCTTGGGCAGTAATCCCTTCGTCAAGGGATCAGCTATCATAAGATCGGTGCTGATATGCTCTATAGACACTCTTTGTTTCTGAACCTCGTCTTTAACGGCAAAGTACTTTAATTCCATATGTTTAGCACCTTTAGAATACTTGTCGTTTTTAGAAAAGAAGACTGCTGCGGAATTATCACAATAAATTTTCAGCGGCTTTTCAATATTGTCGACCAATTCAAGCCCTGAAATAAAGTTTCGTAGCCATTTAGCCTGAATTGTGGCTTCAAAGCATGCCACAAATTCAGCTTCCATAGTGGACACAGCTATTACAGTCTGCTTCGCAATTTTTCATGATATAGCTCCTTCAGCTAAAAGATACAGGTAACCACATGTAGACTTTCTTGTGTCTACACATCCTGCAAAATCTGAATCTGTGTATCCAGTCACTTCAAGGTTGTTAGACCTTCTATAAGTAAGCATGTGACCTTTAGTTCCTTGCAAATATCGCAGAACTTTCTTTGCAGCTTTCCAATGATCCATACCGGGATTACTTTGGTATCTACCCAACATCCCAACTGCAAAGCTAATATCTGGTCTCGTACAAGTCTGAGCATACATTAAACTCCCAACTAATGATGCATACGGAATTGCATCCATTTCTTTTCGTTCCAATTCACTTTTAGGACATTGCATGAGACTAAACTTATCTCCTTTCTGAATTGGAACTGGAGATGATGAGCAGTTTTCCATTCTGAATCTCTCTAGAACTCTATTAATATATGATTTCTGAGACAAACACTACAAGAAAAGGTGCATTTTGCGACGGTCCAATTGCCATTTTGAGGCGGTTAGAACCGTCGCTAAAATAGTAGTACGGCGGTTAACCAACCGTCGCCAAACCAATCGTCGGGAAGGAATCAACGACGGTTGAAATCAACCGCTGGAACGACAGTCGAGATCAATACAACGACGGTTACGACGGCGGTGTGGCCGCCACATAATAATCATCAAAAATTTTATGTTTAATTTTTGGAGGCGGTTGTAAACCGCCTCTGTATTTCCTTTTGGAGGCGGTTCGTAACAGCCTCTAAATAAGTGATGAGATATTTCGCGTCTGGTGGGAACCGCCTCTAAATTTTCTTTTGGAGGCGGTTCATAACAGCCTCTACATAAGTGATAAGGTATTTCGCGTCGGTTGGGAACCGCCTCTGTATTTCCTTTTGGAGGCAGTTCATCACAGCCTCTAATTAAAGAACGTGATTTATTATTTCCTTTTAGAGGCGGTTTATAACCACCTCTAAATAATAATTTAAAAATTAATTTAAATTTTTTGATAAATATATTAAAAAATTTATAAAATAATTTTGTATGATTGTATTCGATAATTTTAAAAAGAATTAATCAATTTTTGTGTTTCTTATATTTCAAAAATCCTATTTTATTAAATTTAATAATAGTGATTTCTTATTATTTTATAAATATTTTTTAATTTATAAATTTATTCAAATATAGAATATTATTGCTATACATAATTTTTGAAATGTCATCCAAATATAATTAAAATTATTAACAAAAAAGATCATTCATAAAAATGTTACTGAATAAAAAAAATTTGGTAAACCATTTATCATAATATTCAAAAACATCAAACTTGATGTTTTGTACTATCATCTAAACAAAAAATATAAATTTCAAAAGAGTGTAACAAAATATCATCCCAAAGTATTATAATCTAAACCAAGAGGAAATATCACACAAAAGTCCAATCAAATGTATTCTCATGGCGCTATAATCTAAACACAAAATAAAGATCCCAAAATCCCAAAGTACTCAAATCTAAACAGAAATTAAAGATCACAAAAAATATCCAATAAAATGTCATTCCAATGTTTTCAAAATATGTAGAATTTAAATTTCATCCATGAAAAAGTCATCAAGAGGAGTTGCTAATCCTTCATTTTGACCTTGGAGTGTGGATGATATGTTAATATGTTAATGAAGCCATCTTTAACCAACTTCCTAACGCTTTGGCCTGCAAATGGAAACCAGCCAAGCTATTTAGTTCATTTGCAAACTATATAAATTGAACAAAATAATATATAGTATGACAAGCCTTGTAACACACATAACTAGAGAAAAATACTTCAACCATGCAATCAGAAACTTATATATTTTAATAAGTCAAAAATAATGTAAATTTCATTAAATTTTAATAATTCACTAAAAAAAAGCATGGAGAACCCCTAAAATTTATTGTATTTCGATCTACCCTCACTGAGAAGGTGTTGCTAAAGTGCTAGTGGAAGCATACAATCATAGGCTGTAATCACATTTCATGGCTAATATCATAAATTAAGCCATGTCCTATCAAATTAATTTGAATTATAAGGGGTAAAGGCACAATAATATGTTACAATTACCACATAAACTCAACAAAAAAGAGAGAGGAAGTTCTACTAATTATGGTTTTCAATTATTTTATACATATTTGCACCAGAATACAAAATACAATAATCTACTTAAAAAACAAAATACAAGATGAATTACACCCTGAAAAAAAAAACTATGACATAGTCCCCTGAATCATAGAATGATTTTTGTATTCTTTTTATGTGCCTTTCTTTTAATTAGAAAATATCAGACAATGGATAAGAGTATGTAGAATATACAAAATGTGGATATTAGCAAATACAAATAGTTGTTAATGCGGGAAATACACCTTATTTTCGTCCTACTCAAATATTGCATCTGTTAGAGCTCTATAGCTCTCTTCTTCGATAAGTTGCCAAGATTTGCCATTGCACTATATGCCGCTACCTCTTTTGGATTGGGTACCATCTATGACTAGCCAATAGTTACTTTTGCTACAAGCTAACAAATGCAAAACACAATTAGATTTGAAAGATTTCTGAGATGGAAGAATACAATATATAATTTCTGAATATTTAAGCTAGCAACAGTAGTCCTTAACAATGTTTTGGTCGCAAGTTAGAAAATAATGGCATGAAAGATAAGAGAAATATTAGTTACCCTTACCCAACGTTTCAATAATGACTCCTCAACCAATGAACCTGCAGAAACTACAAGCCATATCAGTAGCACTTCATAAAAAAATGACCAACATGTTAAATCATGCCAAAATTTAAGGAAAAAAACAAAAACAAAAATGGGTGGTAATTTGACAATAGACAAAAGAATGAAGAAAAGAAATGTGCTTGCAGTCATGGCAAAGGTTACGAACAAGAAAGAAGGCTAGGAAGGAGATAGACTATACACACGTCACATGACAAATCTCAAGTGGACAAGGGGTGTTTTTACCTACTCCATATTATTTTTACCTGCAAAAGGAAAGAAGCAGAAGACAACAACACTGGTTTTGGAATGGGACAAGTTGATGGAATGAACTTTTGAAAGAGATAGAAACTTTTGATGCCAAGAAGCTGCAGGTTACCCTCAAATCTCCATTGTTTCTCCTTTTAAATGGATGAAAGTAAAAGAATGAATGCTACCCTCAATTCTGCATAGCATAGGATCAATCAGCCTATTAACACAAAGCTACAATAATTTCTCCTTTCATGATTAATCAATCAGCCTAGTAATCAATAAAACAACAAAAGAGGCTAATTGTCAGATATTCGATCAAAAGAGGGTCTCTGTCAAGCCTTTCAAATTTGGGTTTGTGGGTTTCGAATGGAAAATAAGGGGAGTACACATTGTGCCTATGATGAAACGATGATAGTGTGAAAAGGCAAGTGAGAGATTAGGGATGTTTATGATGAAAGGGTTATGTGAAAAAAGGAACAATAATTAGGGCGGGCAAAGGGGAAAAGGTTGGAGGGAACAGGGAGCGGGTAAATGAAAAGTGATAAGAAGGTGCTGATATATTTTAATAAATAATTTGATATATAATACTTAAAGAAGTATCATTTAAAATAAACGAAAGAGATATCCACCGAAAATTATAAGAGAGAAAATGAGAGGACTTTTTTTAAAATTTTAATTTTAAATAAAAAACAATATCTTTAAATAAAATAAATATTTTTTAAAATGATAAATATTTTTTCCTTACATAAAATAGAGAGGGGATCCTTACAATAAAAAATTCTCAAATATAGGGACATAGGTTTCGATCCTTGCAATTTTTTTCATTTAACATAAAAAAATTATATAAAAATTTTCTAATAAATAAACCATGAATAATTTTCATAACTTATTTTATTCCTACACCGTATAAAAAAAAATGCAACCGTTTTATAATTAAAAATATCTATTGATGTTTAAAAAAAAAAACCAAAAAATCTCTATTGATTAATAACTCACAAATTTCCTATCATTCTATTTTTCTGCTTTTTAAAATTAAATAGACACGCACACACCCATGACGCATGCCCACATACAGCAACCTGCATGTACACATACGGTGACTAAAATATTTTTCTTAATTTTTATATATGTATATAGTTTTTACCTTAGGTACGGTCTTACTATTTATCTAGATCTCACAATTTATGTTTAGTTCTTATGATTTACATGTCTAACCCTCCGTATCATCTAATGAATTAAATTTAGAATAACTTACAATAAATTTTAAAAAAAGTTATTTACTTTTATCGTGAATCAAAAGTGATAAATTTAAATAAATGAATTTTCTATGTATATGTAAATACACACATGGATCTAAATCATAAATTTTTTTTTTATAACATAAATCATATATTTTTATAACCACCATGGGTATACGTGATACTTCGAAACAACAAAAAGGTTAAATGATATATTTTCGTAATCACAATGTATATAAATGACAAGTTTAACACTATAGGGAGTCAAATGAAAAATTATGTAACTACAAAGAGTAAAAATGAAGTTATCCCTTATTTTTTAAAAACATTTAAGTTTTTTTATAATTAAAATTTTTATTAATTAATAATTACTATATTTCCTATCATTTTATTTTTATCCGGTCCCGGGGTCGCTGCCCCCACACCCTCGTCGGGGTGGCTATCTCGGACCCTGCCTGCTCATTGGGAAGCAATACTCTCATTCGCTTTCTCTGCGCCCTACCAAAAAACATGATCGTCTAATTATGAAGTATGAGCCAGAAACAACATATATACCCATATTGCACCCCACGAGTACACACACTCACCCACACACCGAAACGCGAATGCGCGTACGCTTACTAACTCCCACGTGCGCGCACACCCACCTATACACACACAAGCATATGCACACTACCTAGTAGGTAGAGAGGAATTAATATATTGGATCGATTTTCATTAACCCATCCGAAAATCGATCTAATCCAATTAAAATTGGCGATTTTCGATTTATTCAATTATCGATTTTTCAGTTTGGTTACCGTGGTTTGAATCGGTTGATGAACACTCATAATTAGAATGTCTTGTACAAATGCAATGACATGAACAAACTCTCAAAATTGATATCCATGATCAATATTTACTACTCCTTATATTATATATATCATTGGCATTCTAGATTTTTCTCGGGGCAATTAAGTTTTCCGCATTCTAAATACCCCAACCATATATTAATTAGGGCAATTACTATAGAAATTATACAACAATATTTAATTTCAGTGCTTTATGTCCAAATTATAGCAAGGAGATTTTGGGTGGGGGATACTCAACAAAATTAAGGTTCGGTGTTTCTCATTTTGTCACGGATAAAATTATCTACTACGCATATAAAAGTATATAGGGCTGATCATGTGAAAAGAAAAGAAAATAATGAAAAGATGGGCCCAACACAGTTTTATATGTGTATAGGAGATAAATTCAACATGAGAGAATTAAAGCCACAAAATTATGGTTGAACCAATGTTATGAAGACTATACCCATCATTGACTCAGTTGAGAATGTTGATTTAAATTTATAAAAAATTATGAAATACATATATTAATAATAGTAATAAAATATTACTATAAATTCAATGGCATAGTGGTTGTTGTCATTGAATTCCTCCAATGTATACTTTGTTCAATCTTTCAAAGTGTCGTTGTTCATAATAATCATCTACCATCATGGAATCTATATTTTGCGACGGTTAATAACCGCCTCTCATTTCCCATTCTGCGTCGGTTTGTAACCGTCGTTATTCTGAGTCGGTTGTAACCGTCGTTGAATAGTGGCATTCTGCGTCATTTTATAACCGCCTCTGAAATCTTATTCTGAGTCGGTTCTAACCGACGTTGAATAGTGGTATTCAGCGTCATTTTATAACCGCCTCTGAAATCTTATTCTGAGTCGGTTCTAACCGTCGTTGAAGAGTGATATTCTGCGTCGTTTGATAACCGCCTCTGAAAGCCGTCGTGGAATTGTGATATTCAATTACGGTTCAGTAGGACGTCGTAGTAACCGTCGTTGTTAGTTATTCAACGACGGTTGGCCCCTGACCGACGCGAATTATCTGTCGCAAAACACACATTTTCTTGTAGTGAAACCTAACAGTCCTTGTGATCTATCACGGAATATTTCTATTCCTATCACACAAGCTGCCTTACCCATATCTTTCATTTCAAAGTTACTAAAGAGAAACTTCTTAGTCTCATTTAAAAGACCAAAATCATTAGTTGCCAGCAAAATATCATCAACATACAGGATCAATACTATAAACTTGCTCCCACTGATCTTCAGATATATACATCGATCAACGATGTTTTCTTTAAATCCAAAGGAAACAACAGTATCATTAAACTTAAGGTACCATTGCCGTGAAGCTTGTTTAAGTCCGTATATTGACTTCTTAAGTTTGCACACCATGTGCTCTTTATCCTTTTCTATGAACCCCATTGGTTGGTCCATGTACACATCTTCATCTAAATTTCCATTTAGAAAGGCAGTTTTCACATCCATTTGGTGTAACTCTAGATCATAATGAGCCACCAATGCCATAATAGTTCTTAAAGAATCCTTCTTTGAAACTGGTGAAAAAGTTTCTTTATAGTCAATGTCATCTTTCTGAGTGAATCCCTTTGCAACAAGTCTGACCTTGTAACGTTCTAAGTTACCATGAGAGTCACGTTTGGTCTTAAAGACCCATTTTCAACCAACTCTCTTGCACCCTTCTGGTAACTCAACAAGATCCCAAACCTTGTTCTGTTCCATAGATTTCAACTCATCTTTCATAGCATCTAACCACTTATCACCATTTTCACCATTCATGGCTTGTGAAAACGTTACTGGATCATCCTAAATACCCATGTCAAATTCAGACTCTTGTAGATATACCACATAATCATTAGAAATAGCAGGTCTCATTTCTCTTTGAGATCTTCTTAATGCTATTTGTTGTGGTTCTTCTACTATGGGTTCATTCGGTTCATCAACAATGATTTCTTCACGAGTAGTGGGATCATTAACTTGTCCTTCATTATTATTGATTGGTTCAATAGCATAAGGAGCAATAACTTTACTAGAGCTACAAGTCAATGGAACTTGTATTCTCACCTCATGAATATCCACTTTACGTGGTGTTTCACTCCCACTAACTTCACCATTCTCAATGAACCTTGCATTTCCAGATTCAATAATCCTTGTAGTATGATAAAGACAGTAAAATCTATACCCTTTCGATTTTTCTGGATAACCAATGAAATAACCACTGATTGTTCTTGCATCCAGTTTCTTTTCTTGCGGATTGTAGTATCTAATTTCTGCCTGACAACCCCAAACATGCAGGTGTCTTATACTAGGTTTCCTTCTAGTCCAAAGTTCAAAAGGAGTCTTTGGAACTGACTTACTAGGAACCCTATTCAATACATACATGGCATTTTTTAGAGCATAAGTCCACAATGAAATGGGTAAAGAAGAATTACTTAACATACTCCTAACCATGTCCAGTAAGGTCCTATTATGCCTTTCAGATACACCATTCTGTTGCGGTGTACCGGGCATTGTGTATTGAGCACAAATACCACGCTTTTTCCAGAAATTTAGCAAATGGGCCCGGATGTTGTCCACTTTCGTCATACCTTCCATAATATTCACCACCCCTATCAGACCTGACAATCTTCACCTTTCTGTCTAATTGCCTTTCAACTTCATTAATATAAATCTCCAAAGCATTTGCAGCTTGAGACTTATCATGCAGCAAATAGACATAACCATAACGTGAATAATCATCAATGAAAGTGATAAAATATTTTTCTTTATTGAAGGCATTAACATCAAACGGACCACATACATCAGTGTGTATAATTTCAAGAAGCTGTGTGCTCCTTGTGGCTCCTTTCTTTGTGTGTTTTGTTTGTTTTCCTTTAATACAATCCACACAAACATTTAAATCAGTAAAGTCTAAATCTGGAAGGATTTCATTATTTACCAATCTTTTCATCATTTCTTTGGAAATATGTCCGAAACGTTTGTGCCACAAGTAAGCGGAACACTCATTAATTAAGGTACGTTTAGTACCAACATTATGATGCAGAGTCATAAGTGTTTCAGCATAAAGATTATCAAGACATAATTTATATAATCCATCACATAAAGTACCTTTACCAATCAAATGATTGTGCTTGTACAAACTGAAACTACCACTACCAAATTTAAAAGAGTATCCAGCAACATCAAGTTTGGAAATTGAAACTAAATTCCTAGATATACTAGGTGCATAAAGAGTTTCACATAAATCCAAAACGGTAAGTCCCAACAGCTTCCACCGGAACTTTCACTCTATTGCCCATAAAGACAAACTTTTCATTTGGCCTTGTGGTTTGGGTCATAAGGAATCCCTGCATTGTATTAGAAACATGAGTAGTACAACCAGAATCAATCCACCAAGTATTATAAGGAACTTCAGCCAGGTTTGATTCATAACATACATAAGCACTAGGCTTACCTTTCTTTTCGAACCAAGCCTTACGTTTCAGGCAATCCTTTTTGAAATGCCCTTCCTTTTTACAGAAATGACACCTCATCTTTGCATTACTTTCCTTTTTGTGGATTTTAGAAGAAGAGACCTCGTCAACTTTAAGGGGTCCTCCTCCTCCTCCTTTCTTCTCATGCTTCTTACCTTTATTCTTTTCAGCTCCTTGATGCTTTACATAATTGATGGAATGAGCTCCATGATTCTTAAATCTGGTTTCCTCTTGAACTAACATACTGTGCAATTCGTGCACATTCCATTTGTCTTTCATGGTGTTATAGTTCATTTGGAAAGGACCATACTCAGACGGTAATGAGTTCAATACGAATTGCACCAGGAAGTTCTCATCCACATCCATTCCCAATGCTTTTAATTTTGCCGCAATGCTTGTCATTTCAATAACACGCTCATGCATAGTACGCGAACCATCAAACTTCATGGTGGTCAATGTACTCATAAGTGTCCCAGCAAGAGACTTATCAGCAGTTTGGGAGCGCTCTTCCACAAGTTTCATCATTTCGATGGCACTTTCAGTTTGTGGAAGAGCTGACCTAATGTTGCTTGCTATGCTCATTTTCATGTACATCAAACTTAATTTGTTGGATCTTTCCCGGTTCTTAAAATGGTTCCTTTCATCCTCAGTGCTTTCAGGAGTAATAGCACCATGTTCCTCTTCTCTAAGAGCCATATCCATATCCATTACCCCAAGGTAAAATTGGATTTGCTCTTTCCATTCAGAGAAGTTCAGCCTATTAAAAACTGCAACAATTGAGAACATGGAATGTGTGGCAACAGGTACTGCAAGGAATAACATTTAAACATTAATGCTTTGAGTCATACATGCCACATACTAACATACTTCACAGATTCAAATATACTAACTTCAATGCATATCAATGTTCACATTTGGGGATCCATTAACATACAACATTAACTATAATAATGCTATATAAATTTCACATAATTTGGCAATGATGCATACCCCTATCATAAATATTTGTCATCTTTGGATGTCCAAATGTGAGGAAATATGCCAACAATACCAACATCCATGTTCATTTTATAAAATAAATAATCAACCTTTGGGTTGATCCCCAACTGTTCTATAATAATGAACTTCAATATACCACAACCAGAAAATTATTTCATACTATTCATAGCATCACAGTCATGGTAATTGAAATAAAATTCATAATATTTGAAATTAAAATAACTCTTCAAGATTTGGCCACTTTGGTGACTAACAAATCTACCATAATTAATTTCAAAACTTTAATATTTCATAAACAATAATAGGATAAAATTTTCACATTCAATTGGAGCTGATAACAAATACTCCATAAATCATTCTCACTGTGAAACCATTCAAAACGACATTTTCAAATGAAATGAAATTCAAAACCTTATGCCGACACGTAAACCGAGAATGGTGAAACCAAATGATATTTATCCAACCAATTTACAGTGCACGTTACGTTTCCAAGAATGGCAATTTCATATACATAATTACATATGCATTCGTTTTTCTCCTTTAGTGTATTACAATGTCAATGCAAAAAAAAATTTGTTTCGGAATTTGCTTCGTAATATGCTTTTCATGATTCACGATCAATTGATTTCAAAGCTTTATCATCCATACAAAAATCGAACTTTCAAGAATGCTTTATCTCGGTTGTAAAATCGAGAAGTGCCTTTGATATTTTTATTTTCAAAAACCCTAACTTTCCATGAATCAGGAATTCATTCATAATTATTTATGGAAAACATAAATTCTTAAACACATGTTCTGATACCACATGTAAGCTTTTAATCAGTAATTCATGTTCAACAATAAACATTCAAGAACATGAAAGGGGATCTTCAGAATTCATGAGTTTCACATAAGTGTACCTTTCTCCATTAGTGCGGAAAAACTTTGATGGTGGAATATTTTCTCAGAGCCTTAACCCTTATCTGTTCTTGTATCTACTTTGATAGGGATGGGATACGACTCTTCAAGGCAGACCCTGATGGACGCTTCAGACTCCAATAATAAGAAACTGACCATTTCCCCTTAACATAACTGCACCTATCAGCAGTTACATTTTAAATAACTTCCCTTAATAGCCAAAATTACTATAATGCCCTTTTCATTAATTAAACCAACTGACACATAATATAACACATGAGACAAATAATTTTACACGATTTACTCAGGTTAAATTTGACTTATTATATGTAGTAAAATAGAACATATTCAAGATTTTAAAAAAGCATTTTCAAAAAATATGTTATAGGCTTTATTGTACAAGGCTTGGCTAATCCTATAAACTGCCTTATATCATATTATTTATTTAAATAAAATTACTATTTTAATATTTTTGAATAATAAATTATTAATTTATGAAGGGATAAGATATTGTAACAACCAATTAGAGTTACTACCAATCAATTTCACTGTTAGATCGATTATATTGATCCAACGGTTATATTTATTTTCATCTTTGTATAATTATGATTCCCCATATTTAATGTGAAAGTATTAAATATAGGAAATCATAATCATACAAAGGTGAAAATAAATATAAAGTATTAAATATGGGGAATCATAACCATAAAAAGATGGAAATAAAAATAACCGTTAGATCCACATAATCGATCTAACCGTAAAATTAATTGATAGTAACACTAATTTATTGTTACAATATCCTTCCACGAATGTTTAATAAGCTTGTTAGACTAATAGGTGTAGGCCAAGTCTTTTATTTTTTAAATGGGAAAGGTTATACTTACTACCTATTTTTCTTACTACTTCTTACTACTAAATTTTAACCGTTGATTTCCGTCAATCTAACGGTTGTAATTTATGGGATCATAATTATTAAGATTTGGTAATAAGAAATAGTAAGAAAAATAGATAGTAAGTATAAGCAGCTACAACTAGATTCATAATTTAGGCTTTGATAAGACTAACTGAATGAGACATGCATAAAAGATTTTACTCAAACTCAACCTAATTAAGCCTAAATCTAACCCATGCAACCCATTTATACCCCTAGCCACTCGCCATCGTTATTTAAATAAATCAAAGCGCACATTGGATGTTTGTGCCTTAGTAAGATACAGAGAAATTCAGTATAAGCTAAAAAAAAAATTCTCAATCGGATTGAAGATACACAAATTTTTTATAGGTACAGCATAATCAAAACTCTGATAAAAACCAATGAAACAAAAACAAAAAACTGTAGAGCACATGAAACAACAAAGCCTTAGAACAAGACCATAGCAAGACTGGATCCAAGAATAATTTGAAGGAAAAAAAAGAAAAGAATTGACACACAAAATGAATTATTATTACCACATCAACGGGGTTTAAAATACGATTTTTATCACAAAAAACACGGCAAAATTTGAGATAAAGAAAAAGTTTGATGAAACAGGAGCAGCAACGTAGAGAAACCCGGAAACAAATTCGAGACATATAAGACTGAAAATACCATGAAAACCACAAAAGGGAGCGATCGAATTGAAGTAGAGAAAGATTGGAAAAGGAGAGCAAATGAATTGGTGGTAAGCAAAACCTCAAATTTGAAGATGGGTATTGATCTATTGATCTAGCTCCTCTCTGGTGTGTCCATTTCCAGAGTGTGAGAGAAGGAACATCTTTCTCCACTTTCCGTGTCTATCGGAACATAGGACGTGCAAATATATTTATTTTTGTTGGGAAATCCTTCTAAGTATTGCCTTTCACAAACTAACCTGTTCAACAGGTTACAGGTGGTGAATGTCAGCCATTGATCTAAAATTCATGAGTCAGTTTGCTATTTTGCTATTGCACAAATGCCAGCATGCTGTGCCAAAGATTATACAACAACCATGACCTGAATCGTGCCCCTTCTGCCTTATTTTTATTTATTTACTTATTTTTTTATCTATTATTTCTACTTTACTAGTTCACGTACGTAGAGAATTTTCAAAGTATGTGCTTTAGTGCGAATAGATGAAACATCTCTCCATTAAAATCTGAGGATGATTACAACGGTGCATGTTACAATTATACATTTTCCATGTCAGAAGCTTCTCGCTCATTGTCTTCACTCTCCTTCTCCCTTTTAAGGCCTTTTGCATTACATCTATTTATATCACACAAACAAATGAATAATTTTGATGGAGTCATCAGGTGATCTTCCACCCTTTCCTCCAAATAGTCGCTTCTTTCAACACTTCAAAAAGAACAAAAAAGAAACAAAACGAAACGAAAGTGAACACAAAATATCTCAGCTATCATCAAGGTTAGTAATAGAAGGCAGTGCGGTATCCTGGTTCTGAGCTTGAAGCTCAGTTTGTGTTTGAACTTCTTCCTCATGCTGCTGCTGCTGCTGCTCAAGGAACCTGCTCATACGCTCAAGCAATTGTGCAGCTTTTCTTTTGCCTCTGTCAGTTCCATTCTGAGCTAATTCCAACAATGGACCATTCACCCCTAGCTCATGAGCCTGAGCTAGATATTGTTGATCACCAGAACAAAGGTGCACTAAGACAGCAGCTGCATTCTCTTTGTTTCTTGGGGATCCATTCCCAATAACCTCTACCAAAACAGGCACTGCCTCTGCAGAGCGAATGGCGGCCTTCCCATCAGGATGGCTAGCCAATATTGCCAAAATGGCTAATGCTTCATCAACCATTCCCCCACCAGGTTCTGTCAGCAGTCGCATCAGCGTTGGAATAACACCAGCCCTCACTGCCTTTCCCTTGTTACCCTGGTAAATGCACAAATTGAAAAGTGCTGTTGCAGCATCTTTCTTACCCCTTTGGGTACCCTCGCTCAGCAGTGTCACTAGTGGTGGTATGGCTCCTGAAGAACCTATTGTAACCTTATTTTCATCTATAACTGAAAGGCTGAAAAGAGTTGCTGCTGCGTTTTCCCGAGCTTCCATGCTTCCCTTCTTGAGCACATGAACTATACCTGGAACTGCCCCTGCAGATATGATACTTCCTTTGTTATTTTCACATATTGAAAGATTCAGAAGTGCTGTCACAGCATGCTCTTGAACGCGGGAGTCAGGCATACAGAGTAGACCAACAAGAAGAGGTATTGCACCAGCTTCAGCAATAGCCACACGGTTATCTGCATTTCGCTTCGCAAGAAGGCGGATCTCACCAGCAGCTAATCTCTGGTCTTCAGGATTGCCAGATGTGAGCTTTTCAAGAAGATTTTCAATCTTACTTCGCTCAGCTGGTGAACAGGTAGATGCTGATTTACTAAGTCGAGAGCTGCTGGGTCGTTTTGGTGGTTCTATGCCATTGACCTCACACCATTGTGCTATGAGGCTTCGTAAGACATAGTTGGGTGTGAGAACAGTACTAGAGAGGGTCTGCTGTGTTTTTGGGCATGTCCCATGCCCTGCTTCCAACCACTTCTCTATACAAGAACGCTCATAAGTCTGCAGCAGACAAGAGAACATGACGAGTTTTAGTGGGTAACTTCACAGCTATAAGCAGACTGACTCTACAGCAGAAGTAAAATGTTAATAGTCAGAACTGGAAGCAGGAAATGGCAATTGTATTGCATATTTCAGTTTAAAAGAGTATTATGTGGGAAAACCTTCAATTTTTACTCTAACTTCCCTAATTCAGCAAATATTTTTGTTCCGCTGAAGTCTATCAATTTAAAGCAAATGTCCATGCAATGAACCATCCAAAGCTCAATTGCCGCTAAAGAAAGAGATTTGGGAACTGAATTATATCTTAACAAAAATTGTTCAAGAGCAAAGTGCATTTTGCTGCAATTTTTCATTCAAGCAGACATAGAGAGTGAGGGCAGATAAAAACTTCCACATTGGGGGACAGGAAGAATAGTAACTAACTTCACTATCTTCAACTTTTCTGTAAGAGGGCATCTTAGAAAATATACCTGTCCTGTTGATACAATGACAGGATCCTTCATCAATTCTAGGGAAATTGGACATCGAAAATCATCAGGGATTGCAGGGGGCTGGTGATTCATTTCATTTTCCCCCTGTTTACAACAACTTGAAGAGAGGCTGTTTCCTCCTACATTATCATCCATGTCTAGATTTTCTGTTTGAGCGCTCTCCTTTATCTTCTTCAATAAAATTGACATCTTCTCAATGCTTGACCCTGGATCCCCACCACTGGCAGCCACCATCTCATGCAAAGCTACTGACTCTTGTGTAAGATCAACTATTCCATTCAATTGCAATTTTTCAGCTAATCTCCGTATAACAGATGAATCTGTTGCTGTATCACTGCTCTTGTCGTAAAGGGACAAGAGATCCTCGTACAACTCAATATCAGGTGCATCAACCCTTCCTTTGGCTCTCGTGAACTGGGCAAGAACAAGCTCAACCTGAAATGTTAGGGAGAATCAAACATCAATATGTCAATACTCAGCACCACAAAATAGAGATAAAAAAAGCTCCATGGTGGCGAAGAGTCCATTATATTCTGAACAAATAACTAGAAGGGTGCTCAGTCGACCAGATTTTTCAACTTAATTTTGGTTCAAACATACAAATGATACAGTAGCTAAAATGTATGTATCATAACATAATCACTAAAAAATAAAACACGAGAAGTACAAAATATACAGTTAGTTTTAAGAAAGGTAACTTATATACATATTTCAAAAATATTGACACAAACTCCAGATGATATATTTTTACCTGCTCCTTAACTTCATCAGATATGTCAAGTTTATCATAGGAAATTCCACCTAACGCTTGTTCCAACTGAGCAGTCACCTCGTGGAATTTATTCATAATTTGGTCCCTCTCAAGAACCTGCAAACAGGAGTTAAGAAAACTGAATCAACATCTAGGGAAGAAAAATTCATCATATTGAAAGCATGTTTCCATATCCTCTATCCAAACATCTCATTCAAATTATCCATAATTAATCAAGCGGAATTTACAAAGTAGACATCAGGAAGAACCCAATATTAAAATTTAAATCAAGCATAAGAAATGAGAACACCTCCAATAAACCTGTAAGAAAACTTCCCATGTACATAAGCATAATAAAATATCAACAAATAATAAATAAGTAACATTATTAGATTTCAAATAGTACAAATATCTTAAATTTCATTACATAACTCAATTTTATTTTTGCAACAGAACTGGATTACTTTGGCCATTTCAAATTCTCGCCAGACATACAAAATTAGGCAGCATGCGCAATATTTACGAGTCAATTGTTGTAACCTATCTATAAAGAATATAGGAACGCTTGAAATACTTTGGACACCATAAAGACACATACCCTTCTTCGTCTGCATTTTTACTTTAACAAACCCAATCAAGCCCAACACATCAGAAATCAGAATTATTGAGATTACAGACAAAGCATTAGTAACTCTTCTCTACCAAAATCAAAGCACTAGCGAACCATTGTGACTGAACTACTGGATGCAAGATGAACCTTTTTTTTTCCGCCAGCTTGATGAACTTACTTTAAATTAATCAAAGTAAAACAAATCCAAGAATTTGAAATCCAACTGTCAGTAGGCTAAAGAGGGTTTAATCAAAGGGAAAGTGTTGTTCATGATCCCTAGTATAATATTAGCCTCTTGGGAACCATATTTAATAACAAATATCACCAAGCTTGAAAAGGGGATGACCATTTTTTTGGCCTTTCAGCCGGAATAAATTCAATGCATTCAGGCATCTCCCTTCCCCTCTGGTATAGTGCATGTACATGTTTGATTGCATGTGTGAAACTTTGCAAGACACCAAGACTATATCATCGAATTGCTTATGTGAGATGGGGAAAGCATCTCAAGATAAGTGTTAAGAACCTTGGGATACACCACCCCAAAAGCTAGCTCAAATGGTGGGAGTGCCCAAGGCCTTATAAACTCCACATTAGTTGCCCATACAACCAAGCATCTCAACATGCCCCACGAGAGCCCACTGGGCTTGAAGGGTGGATAACATACAAGCTCACCAACATGTGGAAATTCCACTACAAAGAAAGTGGGAGGCGGTGAGATTTCGAACGCTTTGATATCATGTTAAAGAACCTTGGGATACATCACCCCAAAAACTAGCTCAAAGGGTGGGAGTGCCCAAGGCCTTCTAAGTATACAACCAATTGGAAATCAACAATAAGAAAGAAAAACCAGGAGAGAGTTCCTATCAAAAAGCTCCTTCTAAGTATTACAATTGGAAATGAAGGAGAAAGTATTCTTCTGTTGATATCTAGGTCCAAACACACATCAAGAACATTGTCTGGAACCAGTATTACAAATTGTCCTAGGTCTTGAACATTTGCAGCTTCTGCAGATACTATCCAAAACATTAATTCTATACCAACTTGGAATTTTTTTATTTTATTTATATTTTTTACAATTTAAAAAAATAAAATAAAAATCTTTACTTAATACCCAATTTAACGGAAAGATCCGTACTAGATAAAGTAATACTCAATCAGCAAGTATAAATGCAATCAAGAACGCAGAACTAGTGGAGAGAAAATGGATCACAAGGACCAATAAAATGTCATTCACAATCAACACTTGAAAGAGACATCAAGTAGGAAAGGAAAAGAAGATATTCTATTGGCTTGAAAACCAAAATAAGCAAGAGCAAACAAATATTTGCGGCATGACAAGACATTCCACCAACAAATTGTATCTAATTTGTAGGTAGATGTAGAACAGAGACTGAACACAAATATTAATTGTAGAATTTCTAAAGTAGAACTTACTTTTTGAGAAGTACTTTGAATCACATAGATTTTACACTAGAGTCTAGACAAACAATAGTTTTTCCCCCGTCTGTCTAAATCAACAAACATACGCATTAAAGGAGGGGAATGGGTGAGAGGGACAAGGACCTTATCCTGAGCCGTGGTAACCTATTCACCATTGAATTATGTTACACACTGTCTGGAGCAGATTTCACGTAGCAGTAAACACACACATCCCCGGAGAAACAATTTCCCCCATCATATTAATTCTATCAGAAAAAATGGCATCTAAGAGATAAATCAATGTCGAATTAAGTATTGCAACTCATGAACCAGGAATAGCCCTTCTCCTAGAACCGAACAAAATTTTCAGAAAAAATAAAATAAAAAAATCTCATAGGAATTAATTAAAAAGAAAAAGAAAAAAGGCTTTGCTTATTGCATTTCAAAAGTTTTCCCCAAATCTAGAACTGATACACAACATTGAATTTAAGTGTAGTTCGAAAACTATTTTTAGCAAAAAAAAAAAAAAAAAAAGACTTTTGATTGCTACCCCAATAGTTTAATCTTTCACTTGCAGTGACCACCCACTTACTCCATAGTACACACCCAAAAAGCAGCAAAGAAACATGGATTCGGAAATGCAAAAGAGAATTGAGAGTGAGAGATAATACGCACAAACCATGTAAATCTTGCTTCCTTCACTCCCGAATCTGAGGAGTTCCTTAGCCGATTCCATAGCTTTCTTCAAGGAAAACATGGCCGTTGAAGTCTCCTCAGGGATTGGCTTATTGCTATCCCTAATCTCTTCGAACAATGGGGTCAATAGCTTCAGCCTCCGCACGAGGTTGCAGTACTCTTTCTTCACCGTCGACCTGTAATCTGAGATCGCCGATATCTCACTCACCAACTCAATCAGGCTCTCAGCTGTCGCTTCCTTTTCAACCTCCATGGAAGCGCGTGAGAGATTTCACAAATTTACCAGATCTCCACAACACGCACCGTTTTGCTTCCCCCGAACTCAACTTATCACTACCGGTGGAACTCGGGGATTGCTGGTCATTTACTCGTCGTCAATGACAGAATTTTCAGAGAGAGAGAGAGAGAGACAACGTTTTAGAGAGAGAGAGAGAGAGTAGAAAAAGAAACACGCGCAATGGCTATTGTTGTGTGGCGCGGCTGAGATTAGATGAGTGAGCTAGTTTTTAGATTTCTCCAGAGCTTTTATTGACTAATCTAATTAAGTTGGGCAGTAGTAATATAAGAGCCACAAAAACTGAAATAATCTTGTAACCACTGATTAAGCTCAAAATAATATCGTGCCGGTTTATCTAGATACTTGTGGTAGCTAACCAAGATTTTAAAGTTAGGTACTTAGGTTGGGATTGGCGCATGAGTGTATAAGTGAGAAATTACTAATTAAACTTATTTTATACATATTACATAAGTTAATTACATATTTATAATATTGGTTTTATCTTTCTCATCTTATACGAAAAACACTATTGGTTCTTGTATAGAGGATATTTGATGTGGGGTCCATTGATATTGTTTTCTTTCTTCTTATGTTTGTTTCTTTCTTTCTTCCAAATCTTCTTTATGCAAAAACCAATAGTATTTTCATTATAAAATAAGAAAGGTAAAACCTTTACAATATAATTACGTCCGGTTACAAAATGATGGATCAAGATAGTTGATAAAGATTTCTCCGTGTGCTTGTACAACTTATACACTTGATTTGGACCAATTTCACATAAGATATAAGACTCACTCCATAAATAATTCAAGAGATTTGATGACTATGACTTCAAAGCTCACGAAACGTCTCATCCAACGTATATGACATCTATAGGTACGCTGACACAAGATATCAGCAACTCAGGATTCTATGGCTACATGACATCAACAATTCAAAAGTCTATATTGATCGTAATAGCCAATAGTTAAGGGACAGACACCTGGTCTCAACTACACCTATAAGACGTAGCCTACAAATAAATATTATGCAAGAGCCACTTCTACATACCAATAAGATTAAATGCCACCATACTAAGATGACAAAAGCATAACACTCATCCACTATATAAACAGAGTCTTGTAGCCTAATTATAATCTATTTCATCTTAACTATAACTCATATACTAACTTTAGTGTTAGTCTTTTGAGCCAACAAGACATCCTGCCTCAAATCCTTCAACTTGCGGACCATCTCGATAAGTTACAAAGCATCTCGCGGAGTCATCATCCTCCAACACTCATTTCAACAAAGATCTAGCCAAGTTATTGAACCAGGCTCAATCGGCAATTTAGCCCAATTATTATTGGATTGATGAACACTCAAATCAAAATAAAGTGTAATATGCGAATAGAAAAGAAGTGCATACATGAAAACAATAGAATCGGTGACTATAAATCCATTCACACAGGATGGAACATACGCATACAATCAAGTGAAGCTTAGCATTGGTGATGTACGCAATCAAAACAAGCCATCCATATAACCTAACCGTAGCTTAGAATGCTGGTTGGACTTTGGGGCGTTTTGGGTATATATTATTATTTTATATCAAATTATTGTATAATTATAGGGTTTGATGTCTCGCGTATTATATGAGATAAAATTATCATCTACACACATAAGAAATATATGTGACCCATATGGATCCATGTGGAGAGGAGAGAGATAAAAAGAAAATATGAATTTCAATACTTTTATTATGTGTAGAATATAATTTTTACAATGAAACATTAAAACCATAATTATATGTGTCAATCATCAATTATATTATTTTTTATGCAAATCAATTTAATGCGGTTCGGATCAATGTTTAAATCGGCTCTTCCAACATCGTTTATTATCACTCATAAAAACTTTAGTTTTAAATTAATAATACATTAATTTGTAGTTGACTTAATATAATTATATATGAAGAATAATTGTGTCTCTGAGTGGTGCCGACTTGTCTTTCTGTGGAGCAAGATCGACACAGCAAATGGGTTGGAACTTGGAAGGCTTGTCTTAAGATTGGCGTGGCTCACTCGGCTTCGGCTAGTGAACTTAAGGGTCGGTTAATTCGGTTAAACGAACTGCGGTAACTCGTACAAGAACTCCAACCAGTCTTCGACTGTGTCTGTGTCTGTGTGTCAAGTCATGACTGTGTCCCCGACCGAACAATCGAGTAACCTTGTCAAATTTTACCTTTGTCTATTTCCATTGCTAGGCACAATGTGCTTTCGATGGAAATATGAAAAGGTTATTGGTCTCAGTATCTTGGGGACTTTGACCATTTTGCCACTGTTCATCATACTATTTACCAAAATGCCACGCGAACAGTAAAAATTATCAAAGTGCCACGCTGGGTAATTCGCTGCTGCCTGTAGCGAATTACACCTGCTGACGTGTCGTCTCCCCAGTGGACCACGTAATTCGCTACACAGTGTAGCGAATTACGTGATCAAAAGACCTGTCCGGATTGTCACCTCAACGCCACGTGTCAGTCTCTCACTGGACCACGTAATTCGCTACACAGTGTAGCGAATTACGTGGTCAAAAGGCCTGTCCGGATTGTCCCCTCAACGCCACGTGTCAGTCTCTCACTGGACCACGTAATTCGCTACACAGGGTAGCGAATTACGTGGTAAAAAGGCTGCAATTTCTGCTCTTACAGTGACACGTGTCGACCATGCAATGGTCCACCTAATTCGCTACACAGAGTAGCGAATTACGTGGACAACGGTCACCTGCCGCTCTGCGCATGTCAGACACGTGTCACACATGCACATAATTCGCTACACAGTGTAGCGAATTATGTGCAGCTTTTTTCCTATTTATACCCTGCGTCCCACCCCTTCCCCTCACCATTATCTCCACTCCTCTCATACTCTCCATCTTTCTAACTTTCTTTCTCTCTCTAAAATATTTCTCTCTCCAAGATTTTTCTCTCTCAAGAAGGTTAGTCTCTCTTTTCATTTTCATTTTTTTTGTTTTTTTTTTAATATGTTTATTTAATTAATTATGTTTTATAAATATGATATTTATAATTGCATGAATAGGTTATTATATATGTTACATTATTTAGTGTTTAGGATTGAAACTTTAGTGTTAGTAAATATGTTATATTATTTAGTGTTGAAATTTTAGTTTAGTGAGTGTGGTGTATTATTTAGTGTTGATATTTAACACTTTAAGTATTTGAAACTTTAGGTTAGTGAATGTGGTGTATTATTTAGTGTTGATATTTGAAACTTTAGTTTAGTGAAACTTTAGTTTAGTGAAACTTTAGTTTAGTGAAACCTTAGGCTAGTGAAATGTGTTAATATTATTTAATGTTTATATTTTAGGCATTAGGTTAATATTGTTGTTAATTTATTTTACGCATAAATTAATGGTTAGATTAGGCGTACATAATTAAAATTTGTAATTAATTTATAATCTTAGTAATTACGTGAATTTATATTAACGTATAAAAGCTTAGGTGTAATTAATTTAATCTTTTATTTATTGTCCAAATTTTTTAAAATATTTTTTAATATTGGCATTTGAAACCTTAGGTTAGTAAATGGGTTAATGTATTTTATGCATGATTTAATTAGGTGTTAATAATTTAAATTTGATATTCATTAATTTTTAATTTAATAATTTATAAATATTGTTGATATTTTAGCCATTAGGTTAATAGTTATGTTAATTTAATTTACGCATAAATGGATGGTTAGATTAGGCGTACATAATTAAAGTTTGTAATTAATTTATAATCGTTAATGATTGTGCTTATTTTTTTATCTTGATTTGTAAAACCTTGGGTATGTAATTACGTGAATTTATATTAACGTAGGTGTAATTAATTTAATCTTTTATTTATTGTCCAATTTTTTTAAAATATTTTTTAATATTGGCATTTGAAACCTTAGGTTAGTAAATGGGTTAATGTATTTTATGCATGATTTAATTAGGTGTTAATAATTTAAATTTGATATTCATTAATTTTCATTAATTAGATATGGAGCATGATTCGCCACCTCGCCCAGTGTCTCCACGCAGTGTGATTGATCCTGGGCCTTCAGATAAGACGCTCTTAACTCTGCAGGATAAACATATATCCACACATGTGTGGAACACTTGTGAGGATCAGGATCCTGATGATCGGGTGATTAACGTGCGACATGCGGCGACGCATGATCACGAGGACATTCCGGAGGAAATTACGCCATGGCTGAGGCAGGCTGGCTTTTACCATATTGCGCGCTTGCGCAATCATGAGGTTAGTAATTTTTGATTGTATCATTATATCTTGACTTTGGAATATGGCATTGTGATAATAATATTTTTATTGATGCTTTTACCCACGTTGCGGGCGGGAATGCTTTCGTCTAAAATTTCTTGAGTTGTTGGTGCAAGCGTGGGGGACGCGACCTCATCTTCCGGATTTACCATTGGCACCATGTTTACGGCGACGATGTCAGTGCATGGATTGCTCGGTTGATTGCTGGATTGTCCACCGTAATTTACTTCTGCATATAATTCAACAAATCTTGACTCACCGTGTTCAGAAGTGCTTGCATCTACTACTAACGTTACATCTTCATCGTCGACAATTTCAACACCAACCCATTGCACGGGGTTTCCCGAGGCACATCTAGCGGTCAACCGAGCAAGAGTTTGACCACGTTGTAATCTTAACTTTTTGTATATTAACTTCTTCAGCTCGTGAAGACTGCATCTTGGACTCATGCGAAACATTTTTGCATCACCTTCAAATACTTGCCCGTTTGGCCCAAAGTATTTTCTCCCATTATAATAAACAGTAGCTATTATATCATTCCTCCTACCGTCACTCATCTTACAAAAATAGAAAAACAATGAAGATTCAAGAAGTACAAAAGTAGTAAAAATTTACATAAAAGGAAACCTTTGCGAGTGGAGAATCACACCTGAAATGGAGTGATTTATACACCTGGGCATAATTCGCTATAGGGTATAGCGAATTACTGGGGAGTTGACACGTGGCCTGCGAGTTGACATGATTTGACTTCTCTGAACACGTAATTCGCTACACTGTCTAGCGAATTACGTGGACCAGTGACGAGATGACACGTGTCACTAGAGCAGCTGACTGTGCAGCCTTTTTGACCACGTAATTCGCTACACTGTGTAGCGAATTACGTGGACCAGTGACGACCTGACACGTGTCACTAGAGCAGCTGACTGTGCAGCCTTTTTGACCACGTAATTCGCTACACTGTGTAGCGAATTACGTGGACCAGTGACGACCTGACACGTGTCACTAGAGCAGCTGACTGTGCAGCCTTTTTGACCACGTAATTCGCTACACTGTGTAGCGAATTACGTGGTCCAGTGAGAGACTGACACGTGGCGTTGAGGGGACAATCCGGACAGGCCTTTTGACCACGTAATTCGCTACACTGTGTAGCGAATTACGTGGTCCAGTGAGAGACTGACACGTGGCGTTGAGGTGACAATCCGGACAGGTCTTTTGATCACGTAATTCGCTACACTGTGTAGCGAATTACGTGGTCCACTGGGGAGACGACACGTCAGCAGGTGTAATTCGCTACAGGCAGCAGCGAATTACCCAGCGTGGCACTTTGGTAATTTTTACTGTTCGCGTGGCATTTTGGTAAATAGTATGATGAACAGTGATAAAATGGTCAAAGTCCCCAGTATCTTGTGTATTTTATCTTGTCCTTTTCTTTATTTGTGCAACCTGAGCAATGACCGTTTATTAGAGGCATTAAAAATACCTATGATGATTCGTGTACAACCTAAAGTTTGGACGATGCCATTGCCCATTAATAAAAAGGGTCATGCGAGTTTTCCAGATTAAGCCAAGGGTAAAGTGTATTTTCCCTATTATTCAAAAAAAAAATTTATGTAATTTTAAGAGAGAAAAAGAGATAGATAAAGGAGGAGAGAGTTGATAAAAAATAAAGGTGCGAGTCTCATCTCTTTGTGAGAGTGAAAGGATATAAGTTGTGTCATTTAAAAGGATAAATATTTTTCCCTTAAACCAAATAGTGAAAAGAACATTAGAATTATTTATTGGTTTTATAAGAATTATATTGTAGGAAAAATGATTGTGTTATATTATAAAGATTCGTTTTACGTCCCGAGTTTTTTTTTTGCTGCGGGCCCCATAAAATTTTGTGAGTGTAGGAAAGTTTTTGTAATCATGTTAAATGATAGATGATAAACCCATTATTTAGATAAAATTATGCGTAGACATTTACTTGCTTCTTGTTTCTATCCTAGACTCCTAGTCGTGCTTTTTCTCTTTCTTTTTTCTTTAAATATTTTAGAATTTCATTAATCTAATTTAATATAAGATAGTTATATATTATTATAGAGAAAGAATAGGTGGGTCTCACAATTATAAGAAGAAAAAAAAGGTGGGGTACGAAAATTGAGGTGAGAAAAAATAAGAGATGATATCTTATATAAAGGGAGAGTAATATCCCAATATTTTAATACTGTATAGAAAAGTCATATATTCATAATCTATTTAAATATCCTTATTCAATCACTTTCAGCCACTTACTATCGCAATATGTCTTTAGAGCTAACTGCTCTTTGAGACAGATGGTATATTAAAGTAAAAGACAAAATGAGACTAATCCCCACATAAATTTAAATTGCAAAAATTTATGGGAAAACATTTTCTAATGTTACATGAGAATTCAACTCTCATTTTAGTGATCTTTCGATTTGTGTGCAAAGTTTTTTTTTTTTTTTTTTTAATAAATACGGGACCCACCACTAATTAAGTCATAACATGAGAAAATCAAATCCCAAAACTTATATACTCATAATTTATTAATATAGATTTCACACTCACAAAAATAAATAAACGAATGTGATAAGATTTGTTAAATTACTGTTCCTTAAAAAGCGACTTTCGTGTATATTTTATGTTTTATTTTAATTAATTAAACTATTTTAAAATATAAATAATGTTACTAGTATATTTTTTGACCTTTTTTTATTACGATTAAGTAAAATTTTATGTTAATTTCACTAGAGAAAGGTTATAGTTACAACCTTTTTTTGTAACCTCTTACAACAATACCTTATTACCGTTGATTTTCGTCAATCAAAGGTTATCATTTATTGTGAATTAATAATTAATTTGTTAAAATGATAACCGTTGATTGGCGGAAATTACCAGTAATAAGGTATGGTTGTAAAAAAAATTGTAACTATAACCTTCCCCATTTCATAAAAGAAAATAAGTAACAATAATTAATAAAATTCACATAAAATTTCATCTAATAATAAAAAAGAAAATAAAATTTAATGGCGATAGAATCATTTCACGGTGTGTATATATATATATATATATATATATATATATATATATATATATATATATATATATATATATAATAATGAACATGACAAAGGCCCACATTCTAGAAGGTCCATGGACAATGGATCAACAATTGGACCCCATACTCCTAAGAGGCCTAAAAGTTCACTCATGTAGGTAGGGATGCTAAACAAACCAGGGTCCTTTCAAGGGCCTTTGGCTCGGCTCGTGAAGGCCCGAGCTCGTTTAATAAAAGCTCATATTAAAACCAGACTTGGACTTGTATAAAAGCTCGTTTAATAAAAAGGCTTCAGGCTCTAATTCAGAAACTTGGTCTTAGAGCCTCCCAGGCTAGCCTAGTATATATAAATATTTATTTTATATTTTTATACTACTTGTAATAACTGTCTCTCTCATCAATTTATTTCACCTCATTTTATTAGTTTAACAGACTTTTTGAATGATTTTGTTCTATATTATGCTATTTGGATATATATTGAATTTATGAATATTTATGGAAATTACTAGTGTTGTTCTATATTATCCTTCATCCTCTTTCACACAAACAAACCCACAAAAACTCATTCGTTCCATTGTGCACTGCTCGTTTGTGTCAATTTATTTATTTATTTATTTTTGTTTGGCACTTTTTTTTATGATGGGTTAAGATAATATAACATGCTATCTATCTTCTCTCACTTTAATTTTTTATTTATTGTAGACTTTGTAAATTATTGCTAAAAATTGGAAGCTAAGATTTCTATCTGGAAATTAATTTTTTGTGGAATTCTGTTCTCTTATTTTTATTTTTTAACATGCTAACAGGCTAAGACATGCTTCACACAGGCTTTTTATTTTTTGTAAATAAACCAGGCCACAGGCCAATATTATATTCGTAACATGTAACAGGCTAAGGCCAGTTGGACACGTTTAAATACAGGCTTGACCCTCTCGGCTCGGCCCGTTAACACCCCTACTGCCAGGTAAGTCATCTATAAGGGGTTAAGCCAATAAAGTACACACTCTAAACCCTCTCTCTTTTAGCTTGTCACCGTGCACACACCCCACGCTTTGACTATGTCATTTGTATTATTGTGCACAGTGATAAGCTGATCTTTAGGGTTCCACGCTCATAGGTACCTGAAATAAGGCAAACAAAACATACAAATCTCTGATTAGACATCTCGATCTATCGCATCATAACAATATATATATATATATATATATATATGTGTGTGTGATCCTTTGACACTAGTATCAAATTTGAAATTTGACACCTCATCTGATAGCCGTAAGATCAAAAAAGATCAACGACTATGATTTGTTAAAAAAGTGTTAAAAAAGTAGTTAATATAATTAATTTTATCAATAAATAAACAACGCATAATATTTTAAAAATAATAATTACACCAACTGCTCTTAATGACATGTTTGGTGTGATGTATAAGACCTGATAGTATAAGATTATACTATATGTTATAATATTTTAATTGTTTGGTATGACCGTCGTATAGTATAAGGTTATACAACATAATCAATTAAATCCGGCCTAGGAGAGTGAGATTATGCTTGATGAGGGGTTGATGTATTAACATATCTGACGACTACAACTCTCAATAATTGATACATTATTTTAATATTAGTATATTAAAATAAAAAATAGTTTCCAATATATTAATATATTTTTTGGACACACTGATCAATAAGTTTTTATAAAAATTATGGAAAAGTTCACCAATGTCCCTATGGTTTATTCCAGAATCACTTATGCCCCTGTGGTTTTTTTCTTATCACATATGTCCATGTGGTTTGTAAAATGATATGTTTTTTTATCACATATGCCCTTGTGGTTTCTTATTTTTTATAAAGCACAGGAGCATATGTGATAGAAAAAAAACCACAGGGGCATAAATGATTTTGAAGCAAACCACAAGGGCATTAGAGAATTTTTCCCTATAAATTAATATCATATGACATATTTGAAAGAATTATATAAATTATTTATTAAAAGATATTTTTGTCAAAAATATTTATTTTTATCCTCTATAATATTATACAGTGCATTAGAAAATATCGGATGATATTATCTTATATAATAACATGCCAAATGCTGAGTAATATTAAAATTTAATCAGGTCTTATATTATGCACTAAACATGTTCTTAAGATTACAAAAGCAAAAATGTTTTTCTCCCGCAATACACTCTATTTCATGAAAATTCTAAAAAATAAAATAATAAATTTATAACAAAAGTAAAAATATATTTTTTCTTATATAACAGGAAAATGCATTCATCATGATGTAGGAACCAATTTTTTTATCATATTAACAAAAAAAAGATAAGACCAATTCATTCAAGAAAATGCCATTTCATTTTTTTTTAATATTATATGTCTTTTTTTCTTAATATGATTTTTTTTAATTCCTACAACGTAAGGATATAATCCGCTATATAATATCATGAAACTGGGCAAAAATAATTAAAATAATGTTTTTTAATTAAATAATTACGTATTTATTGTAGTTTTGGGAAAAATTACGGATCTATTGCACACACACTGTGACGCCCTTTTCGGGGTCACATGTGACGCCCCACTGAGGTGTTGACACGTGTCATTAAAAAAAATTAATTTAATCATAAAACTTCTGAAGGCATAATTTTTAACTCGAGTATTCAAATCAGATAATTCTTTTTTTGATTCCACATAATTTTTCGAGATCTACGCAATGAAATCTCATTTGACATATTTTATTTCTCAATTTTAATTTGCAAGAATGGTATTATAAGAGCGGTTAAACCCAGAAGCCTTTGAGTTCTGGATTAGTGATTTAATATAAAAATAAAATAAAATTTTGATTTGTGATTTAATTTATTTTTAATAATTTTTTATTATAACAAAAATTTGGTTTGGGATTTCAATTAAAAATAAAAATTAGTAATAATAAGGAAAACTAAATAAAGATTTGATTTGTGATTTAAATTAAAAAATCAATTTGAAAAATATGTAGAAATAAAGGAAATAATTAAATAAATATTTTAAATCTCTAAGGAAGAAAAATATTATCTTGAAATTAATAATTAATGTTATAAGCTTCTGGGTTATTATTCGTGGTCTGACATTAATAATGGCTTATGAATGTTTGTCAAATTTTTTTTTACCTAAATTAGGTGTGATTGCCTCTTAATCGAAACTCAATTTAGACGTGATTGGTGACGTGTCAGGTTTTGACACGTGTTGACACGTGTCACATTTTTAAACTCAGAAGCCCTCTGTGTTCTTCGTTTGTGATTTAATACAAAAAATAAATCAAGATTTGATGTGTGATTTAAATTATTATTTTTTTATTTTTTTTATAAAAAAAATTTGGTTTGTGATTTAAATTAAAAGTAACAATTATTATTAATAAGGAAAATAAAATAAAGATTTTTTTTGTGATTTAAACTTAAAACTTAAAACTCAAAACCTGAACTCAGAGGCTTTGAGTTTAACCGCTCTTATAATACCGTTCATGCAAATTAAAATTGAGAAATAAAATATATCAAATGAGATGTCATTGTGTAGATCTCGAAAAGTTATGTGGAATAAAAAAAAATTACCTGATTTGGATACTTTAGTCAAAAATTATGGCCTTAAGAAGTTTTATGATTAAATTAATTTTTTTAATGGGCGTCTCCCATTAAGGTGAGACGCCTCAATGGGACATCACATGAGGCGTCACAGTGTGTAATAAATCCATAATTTTTTCTAAAATTACAATAAATTCGTAATTATTTGATTAAAAAACATTATTTAAAAAAAAAAATTCCCAGGAAACAGTAATTTTGTAATAGACCAAGAAAAGGCAGTAGCAGCCTAGCAGGACCCAACCCATCGGACTAGGGGAGCAAAAACTGCGGCACGTGGTGGAAGTGAATGGTGGGAGACATTCGTGGCAATTCATATATTTACACAGATTCTTATAGATATGGTATCATTATCATCCACCGTCGCACCTAGTGGTTCCCACGACTGGGACAATGTCAGATATCAGTACATGTGCATGTGACCCGCCGTAAGGACAGCTCAGACACCTCTGACGAGGTTTGGTGTTTTGCGGAACGAACGCATTTTCCATAAACAAACACTTGGATTCTATTCAAGTTCAATGTTCAATCGCCTGCGTCCGTTTTGCTTTGATGTTTTTTCTCTCCGACTTTAATTTCACCATATTTTACATAATTTTTTTTAACATACGGAACATGTAATAAAAAAAACTTACATATATTAGGAGGCATATAAATAAAATTTAATTTCAACTTATTTTTAGAAGAAAAAAAAGTACTTATATTTTAGAATATGTTGTTATATAAATGAGTTTAATATATTATGTATGAACAGTATAAAATAATTAAACTCATTTAATAAACTGATATTGATATAGGTATATAACATTTTGAAAATATTATCTGAATAATTTTTTTGTTATTTTTAAATTCTTCTATGATATGATGCGATGGTCCATGGGCAATGTGGCTAAAGAGGAAAGGGTAGAAACTGACCCAGATTTCAGTACCGGGCTTCACTTTAACGCTAGATAAGCAATATGGGCCTGCAACTGTTATAGGCTTTTACTTATGGTCTCTCAATAGTCAGTACCCATAAACCAAAATCTGTCCATCAGTGCTTACTGCATATGGTTGGGTTAAGATGTTTCTATTTACTGCTCCAAATGCAGTTAGGGATGCTTATTGGACTTTTAACACATGGATACAAATCATGTAAAGTTTTAACATTAGTTAGGGTGGTCACCGTATTGACTTATAACACATATGGGATCGAGATAATGTATATCAACTATATATTATTGAATACAAAAAGGGTTTTATAGAATTATGTGTGTGCAAATGTGGGTAATATTGTAATAATTCAAAAGTGTTTACCTGATTTTGAGCTGCATTAATTTTTTTTTGTTTTGCTTTCGGATGTAACTGTGTGGGATCTCATCAAAATTTTGTGTGTAGCTATAACTGTTTAAAACTCTTGGGATGTTTAAGAATATCTCTTAGTGGATTCCCTCTCATGTAGTTGAGATATGATCTTCGTATCCATAACAAGTAAAAAAAATAATCAGAATTCAATATATTATAGGGTAATTATTGGATAACATAACATGGTAAGAGCCACTCATCTATCTAAAAACTTAACTAATCAAGCATTCAAAATCATTCAAACAATTTTTTTTTAGGTGATTCTAACTTCTGCTCCTTGGTCAGCAGTAATCTGTGACGGTGACCAATGGTTGCTGAAAAAATATGCTGGGTTGTGAAGCATGGACGAACGCGTGAGAGAGCATTATTTTTTTATTTTGTGGTAATCAAAGAGCATTATTTATTTATTTATGAATTTTTTGGTGCGTGTGCTTTGTAAAAAGCTAAAGATGATGCATGCATCCTATTGTGGAAAATTGCCACTTGGACAGAAACATGCGTGGACATATGAACAAAAGATAATCACTAAATGGGAGGGGGGGAAAGTTGATGGTCAGCACTTGACGCTAAAATAAAATAAGGGACAGGACTACTCATACGAGATCTGAGGAGGATAAAAAAAACAAATGTATGATCATTATATTTTTATACGAAAAAGTTTTCATGTATATAAGTATTTAAAGGTAAATACAATAAAATAGTGAGTTTTTATATGTATAAAATGATATTTATACCATATATTACTATAAACTGAACATGAAAATTACCGCAGTGTGGTTTGTCTATCTTTTTCTCCTTTTTTGAACCGCGAAAAACGAAACTGAAAATAAATAAATAAATTATAGGTTGTGTGATTAAATCAGCAAAAAAATGAAAATCTTAACTGAATATAAAAATGAGGACCGTCTTTGTGATGAGGCCGTGATGGTGAGTTGGTGACTTGCAAAGTTTTCATTTATACCATTGGTGAAGGACGGATAACTTGCAAAGTTACCTTCGTGAGTATATTTGGTTTCGATGGGGTTTGTTTCTTCAAGCAATGCCTTTCCTCTCACAGAAGAAAAGAATAAGGTGGTGTTTTTTTTTTTTAAAGATTAAAAAGAATAATGTTGAACATATTTTCACCAAAAACCCATCTAAGGAAGTATGGATTTATGAGAAACATAGGATATCCGCACTGTTCAAAAACCCAATTTGAAGGTGGGATTTTAAAACCGGTTATCTATATATATAATGCATTGTTGAATTATAAATATATATTTTATAAAGTTTTCCCCCACCAAACAACTTTTTTTTATATTATATATATTTACTTTATATATATATCTATTATATTATATAAAAAAATTTATATAAAAGAATAATGTTGAATAGTTCTCACAGAAGAAATGACTAAAAGAATAATGTTGAATAGTAGGTTCAATAAAAAAAGTGCAAAAGGATTTAAAGCTCAGTGCATATATATATATATATATACGAGTCTAATTATTTTTTTAATATATATATATATATATATATATATATATATATTACTTTCACAATCTCGATTCGAATATTTTAATTATTATTATTATTACTTAATAAGACACAGTTTCATCTTTTAAAAGGTTTACGATTGGGAACCAGTGAAATAAAAAATTAAAACAAATATATTAATACTTGTATTTATTTATAAAAAGGTTGAGCAAGGAGGCAACTTACTATCCATTCTTTTTTCGTTATTCCATGGGAATTTTTTTTTTGTTTTTATGGTGGTCCAAGAAAGGTAGCGTTGTTGACTAGAATATATTATGGTTCTCTTTTTTAATATATTTCTTATATGACTACAAAGTAAATAGCTAGACCAGACAGTTGCATCCGAATTGGGAACGCGTGGAGCCTAGTTTGAAATCTGAACTTTTAGTCATCGTGATCCCCTTTTCAACATTTTGATCCTCTTTAATTTTATATGTTTTCTCCTGAATAAAATATTATTATCAATGATATATGATATGTAATTATATTGCTTGGACTTCCCAACTAAATAAATGAATTAAACACAGTTTAGCGTGTCGAATAGTATCTCCTAGAGAGAGACAGGGACTTAAAATATCTACAACAACACATGAGAAAAGTACACATCACTCGGGCTTGTAGGGTTACTGTAAGGTTTTTATTAATGAGAATATTAAATTTCATATTTATCATAGAGACTAATAGACGTATCAATTTTTTGTACGATTTATGTGATTTAAGTTTGATATAAATGAGATCGAATATCATAGAATAGTTCACTCACCAAACGTATTAACACACAAGTCAAATCTGAGTTAAACTTGACATCTCAAAATTAGCTAGCAGCTGATATATATGTCCAATAAAGTCTATTCCCCTTGCTTCCCTAATTTAATTACCTCAAAATTATCACTCATGTTATTTGATATAATTTTTTTTTTCCATTACTTCATGCTAAGAAAATATGAATTGAATGAAACAAAAATCAAATAACTTAACATGAAGTAATGAAAAATATTATACAAATTTTATGTTGCTGGATTATTTATATTCTAAAATTAGGAAAAGAAACACTTGAAGGTAATTAAAAAAAAGGGAAAAGGTTATACAAAAAAGATAAAAGAAATTAATTAATCTACAGTAAACAAGATAAAACCATAAACCGAGTAATGACCAAAAACCAAATGAAATATATAAGGAATGGATAATTTGAAAAAAAGGAAAAGTAGTTTCTCAGAGTTATTTTCTCTTACCAGTAATCTTTCAATTTTTTGCGGTGTTTTTAATAGATATGGACCCCACATAAAATATGCTTATAATGTTAGAAAATCGAAACCCTTGAAAAACAATCATAAATATATGAATCCTTTGTAATTTGAAGTTATAATCTATGTAGCACCGACACTGACACGAGACACGATACGACACGACACTCCAACTAGGGGTGGCAATTTATGACACGACCCGTCAACCCAACCCGGACCCGACACGAAATTTTCGTGTTCGGGTCAACCCGTTTAATAAATGGGTCGTGTTCGGGTTGAAGAAAAATAACACGAAAAAATTCGTGTCGGGTTACAGGTCAACCCATGAACCTGCTGACCCGCAATTTCATAGGGTTGTTATGGTCATTTTATCTCATGGTATAAAAACTAAATATTAGGGTTCTTTTTTCACTCTTCGCGGCGCAACGCATCGGCTGGTACTTCTCTCTCTGTGAACCTTATTCCACCTCCACCAAATAGGTATGAATAAATTGTTCAACGTCTTTGATTTATTATAGTCGTTGCCCATCTCTATCTTTGCTTTCTAGGTCTTCGCTGCCCATCTCTCTCTTTGCTTTATTAAATTGTTCAGCTCCTTTTACTTCGTCTTTCCCATATATGCGCTGGAGTCCTATGTAGCTAAAAAGGAATCTGTAAAGGAGGGAGGAAGGGACAAATTGATTAAAAACAATGAAGATATCAAACAAAATAATTGAAGAAGACAAATTGCGTAACCTTTCCAAGTGTGTTCTGATTGATACATGAACTAGTTATAGTTTGCATCAAATTTCTTTTTAAAAAAAATAAAAAAATAATATCTCACAATAATTTGTTACACAGTAAGTCAGTAACCACGGTATGTTGTTATTTTTCTTATTAGTTACTTGGGTTTTATTTTTTATATAAATTTCTTATTTATATTATTGTCATCATTTATACATGTAGATGGATTTTGAATCACAAATAGCACTGAAATGATGGAGCAGGAGGTTGATGCTCGAGATGCAAATGTTGAGGGCGCTGATAGAGATGGGGAGGGTGGGGTGGGGTGGGGTCGTGTTGGGTCGGGTCGTGTCGGGTCGTGTAAAAAACAGGTTATGTTCAAATTCGGGTTGTATCAACCCGTTTAAAACAGGTCGTGTTCGGGTTGAGATTTGTAACACGAATTGTTAATCGTGTCGTGTTCGGGTTGAGCCTATTCGTGTTCATGTCAGACTCAGGTTGACCCGAACCCGACCCATGAACACGAATTGCCACCCCTAACTCCAACACGTTAATTCTAAAAAATGTTAGATTTCGACACGTTAGGACACGTTTTGATATTAAATAATATTTTTAATTTAAGTGGTGTATATTGTATTTAATATTCAATAATTTAATAAAAAAATGAATCTAAACTTATAATATTCATAAATTTTGCAAAAAAAATAAGATATCTCAAATATTTATATTAAACTCAATAAAATAGTAATCGTAATCCAACGAATTTAATAGTTAGAACTAAAAACCCAACCCAATGTAACCTTTAAACCTTTTTTTGAATTTCTATAATGTGAAGTGTCGGGGATAAATCCGAGATCGGAAAGTGTCGGACACGATCCATGGTTTTTGAAGTGTCGGTGCTTCATAGGTTATAATAATTGTTGCAGAAATTATTTGATTTAATTACTATAATAATTACTATGTTTGATAAATTCATTATAAACAGTTGCTATAATTTAATCGATATGTCTGATGAATTATATAGGCACAAGATAGTTATATATATTATAAACTACTTTTAAAGCTATTTTAAATTTGTAAACTCTGTTCATCAAATTTTGTTAATTCAATTAACTTGTTTCGAACATCAATGGTCTAAAGTGTGAGTTTGTATTAGTCTATTTTGACGGTTAAATAGTTCTAAATTAAAATTTCTCCAAGGGAGTTTTCCCCCTCAAAAAAATGTTATATATACCGAGAAGGATATATTTATCACCAAAAAGATTTACCACCTTTACAACTAACCTAATCTCCATTATTTCTGTTAATCTAATGATTATAATTTATTGGGAATTAATAAATAACTAATAAATATGATCTAATAAATTATAACTGATAGATTAACGAAAATGAACATAAATTAAATTGATTATAAAAATGATAAATTTTTTTTGTGGTAAGTTTATCCTACCTCCTCTCTATATATATATAAAATGAAACATAATTAAAAGGACGTGATAATTCGCATGGATAAGCGGTTTGGTCATTTATTGCATCATGATTACAGTACGAAAAATATTGATATGCAGTACGTATTACGTAAAATGTTTTTATTTTATTTTTTTATTTTTTTTGCAGTAATTAGGCATGGTCGTTGAAAAAAAGGCCATTAGTTTGAATAACAGTAACGGGTAATATTTGGGTTAGGGGAAGCTAAGGTTTACGCGGAATCTAAGCGCTGCCCGAAGTCATTCTCAGTAACTGCTAATCACTGACACGGTCAGCTACCATCTCTACCCTCTCTCTCTCTCTCTCTCTCTAGAAACCTTTGCCATCGTTTCACACAACACACAACACACACAACTACAACTTGTAATGTAAAATCTTATTTATTCAGAACATTCAGCAACCGAGTCCACCAGGTGGCGCAAGAAGGCCAAAAGGGGAAGGTGAACCACTTCACCTCTCCGTCAACCACCACCTGAGACTCTGCATAATGGGTCAAGGCCTTAGTTGCAGAAGCAGCCATGACCATGGCCTCTTCACCGCCGTGCAACACGGTGACCTACAAATTGTCACAACTCTGTTAGAGACAGACCCAACTCTGTTACACCACACCACTCTCTACGATCGCCACTCTCCTCTTCATATTGCTGCAGCTAATGGCCAGATCGAGGTCCCTTCTTCTTCTTCTTCTTCTTCTTTTCAGTTCTCACTTTCTTCTCTGCGTTCAATTCACGCAGATTTGGATATTCATTGGTGTTTTTTTGCTGGGTTTTTTTTTTCTTTGCAGATTCTATTAAGGCTTTTAGATGGATCTGTTAACCCAGATATTTTAAATCGACAAAAGCAGGTAATTAACTTGTGGGTATATTATATTCCCCAATTGAAAAAAAATGGTACCTTTGCTTACCCTTCATTGCGTTTGTGAATTCTTCAGACTCCGCTTATGTTGGCTGCAATGCACGGAAAGATCTCTTGTGTTGAGAAGCTTCTTGAAGCTGGAGCTAATGTAATTAATTAAATGTGAAATGAAGGGTTACCATTTCTTTTTTAAATTTCGAAAACTGAAATGTGAAATTCTCAGGTTTTGATGTTTGATACGCTTTATGGAAGAACCTGCTTACACTATGCTGCCTATTACGGTCATTCTTCTTGTCTGAAGGCAATTCTTTCTGCTGCTCAATCTAGTCCTGTGGCTGCTTCTTGGTTGGTCTTTTTCTGTTTCGGTATCAATTGATGCTGTTATGTTTTTGTTGTTGTTGTTTTTTAATCTTTTTTCTTTTCTTTTTTTCAATTCATTTCAGGGGATTTGCTCGGTTTGTGAATATTAGAGATGGAAAGGGTACAACGCCATTGCACTTGGCAGCACGTCAAAGACGGCCTGAATGTGTGCATATTCTATTAGATAATGGAGCTCTTGTTTCTGCTGCAACTGGTGGATATGGGTAATGATCTTTCAAATTAAAAAACTCTTTTGGTGAGTGGCTTGAATCTGATGTGTTCCTTTGTGTTTTGTTGATTAATCAATTGCTATTTGCAGTTGTCCTGGGAGCACTCCTCTTCATCTAGCAGCTAGAGGGGGATCTCTCGATTGCATTCGTGAACTATTGGCATGGGGTGCGGATCGTCTTCAACGTGATGCATCAGGGTATTGTTTAGTTTCTTTAACTCAAGTTCTTAACATATCTGAACACACTTTATCTTAATTTATGTTGCTTGTTTGGTTATGGTTGGTTTAGTTATCTTACTGTGTTGTTGTAATATCAAATTTGAAGTCTTTTAGGAAAATCCTTGATCTGATGATTCCATCACTTGTTTTGATGGGCCCTCCTCTCATATTTGGCATTTTTCTTCCTGTTGCAACTTCTTAACTTTAGGGAGCAACTTAACTCATTTAAAGATTTGGTCATTCATTAGTAACATAGATTCATTGAATTTAACTAGACATCTTTTCCTCATCATTGATTCTCAGAATAAATGGAATTGTCTTCATGTTGTTTGGTGTGTTTGTGCAGGCGAATACCATATATGGTTGCTCTGAAACACAAAAATAGAGCATGTGCGTCGTTGCTAAATCCTACATCTGCTGAGCCTCTTGTCTGGCCATCTCCATTGAAGTTCATCAGTGAACTTAATCCGGAAGCCAAGGCTTTATTAGAACAGGCCTTGATGGACGCAAACAGAGAAAGGGAGAAAAACACATTGAAGGGGAGTGCATACTCTCTTCCATCTCCATCACATTCTGATGGGGTGGATGACGATATCTCTGAGGTAATTTGACACCCTCTATGTATATATACAAACTTATTGTGTTTTGCAAGTGGATTGAATCAAGAGCATGGAAATATAGTTCCTGATAATTCAGAAAATTCATGACTGAAAGGTCATGGGTTCGAATCCAGGAAACAACCTCTTTGCAATTATGCAAGGGTAAGGCTGCGTACAAGGATTTCCTCCACCTCACACTCGCTAGTCGGGTTCAACGGGGAGTGGTTTTGCATTTTTTTTTGCATAATAGGAAGTCAAAAAGGTTGAACCATTATATTTGTATTCTAATTGTAGGGCCAATAAAACTTATATGCCTCATGATGGGGTCTAATGTTATGCAGGTTAGTGAATCGGAATTATGCTGCATCTGCTTTGAGCAGGTATGCACAATTGAAGTTCAAAACTGTGGCCACCAAATGTGTGCACAATGCACACTAGCCCTGTGTTGCCACAACAAGCCCAACCCTGCCACTGCTTGTCTAACTGCACCAGTTTGTCCATTTTGTCGAAGCACCATAGCTAGATTGGTGGTTGTGAAGATAGAAAGCCATGATGAATTAGCTGATCAAGATAGTGTTGATGTCAATTGTTGTGTTGATGTCAATTGTTCCAAGCTAAACAAGTCAAGGAAACTCAGAAACTTAAACGACGGTGGTAGCAGCAGCTTCAAGGGATTATCCAATGTGAGTTCATTCGGAAAGTTGGGTGGACGCAGCTCTGGAAGGGTTGCTGCTGAGTGGGTTGATAAACAGTGATTGTGGTAATCAATGATGAAAGTTAAAAATTGGAAGGAATATTATGTAATTTTGGGAAATAAGCAAAGTGAGTTGAAGTGAAGTGAAGTGAAGTGAAGTTCCGGGAAGGTACAAAGTGTTGTTGTAGTGTTGTTATTATTATTATTACTTGAGAATGAAGAAGCATCACCTGCGTCGATGATTTTGGGCGTTGTCAATAATACACTATTATACGTAAGCTAGTAAAGTGAGAATAATTTCTCTCGAAAGTATAAGTCATTATTATATCAAAATGTATAATTGCTTATTTGCATCTTGGTTTTATTTATTTGTATCCATATGATATGAGCAATAAATTACAAAGGAAAAAGACATGGCCTGCTGTTGCTTGTCATGTGATCATGTCTCCGTTGGAAGAATAATGTGTGCACTTCGGAGGATCCTTGACTTAATATATAACACAACAAGGACATGATTAAGTGATGTGTCACACTTCTAGCTTGGCTCCTATCGAAGTCACATGATCTAACGCAATTTTGACACGTAGAACTTGCAACGTATAATATATTTATTGATCCAATGTCTGAATACCCTTCAATTCTTGTGCTTGTCTAATAATTTCGGATGGCCACCACGTACCAACCAGCTGGTTTTGTTGGTAACTTCTTAGCAACAAAAAAAGGAAAGAGACACACAGCTATAAAGCAAACAAAAGAAAGTTATGCCATGCGAGTGAGTCATTTCTTCATACGGGAATAAATTTTTGGTGCTATTATAGCACCAAAGATTCAGTACATCCCACTAATAGAAATATTACATGTCAGCAAAAGTTTTTTTTACTCTAACAAAATTTTTCTCTCTCCTATGAGTTTCATTGGTGGGATGCACTGAATCTTGATGCTACAGTAGTATCAAAGATTTATTCTTTATACGCTCTAGTACACATGCAAACGCGTTTGACATGTTCTTTGAGGGCTACGTTCCAACTCCCAATTATAGTTATCTCTTATCTCTAAGTCGAAATAATCGAACGGTTATATTATTTGGTAAAAAAAGTTATTACAACTGATATATAATCAACCGTGAAGTCGAAATGTCATAAAAAAAAAAGTCGAAGTAATGAATTTTATTTTGTTAATAATTACATTTGAAGTGAATTTTGTTTAATGATGTCACACTATATCATTAAATAAAAATATAAATTTTTTTTTTGACATTAACGATATATCAAAATTAAATCCATAATACACGTAAAACACGAAATAGTGATTGGTAAGTGTGTTTAGGTGAATTTGATTAAAAATGAGTAAAATGAAATGTTTTGTGTTCAGATACCTAAGTGCAAAAAGTGATGTTGACAGAATGAATATAGTTTGAATAATAATAATCAATATCACTTTTGAATGAATAATTACTCAATGGGTATAAATTTCATATTAATTTATAAAGAATTATTAAATATGTGAAAGATTTAGTTGTTGTAAAAAAGCGGATATTGGCTGCGAACGAAAAATTTGTCCAACATTTATTCATTGACCTGCAACTCGGGGGATGTGACTAACAGCATTTAAGTTACGTAAATTTTCAAAATTACAAGCAATTACTGAATTACTTATACGAGAGCACAAATAATTACAATAATAATCGCACCGTGTAAAGTGTCTGTCCAGTCCGTGTCCATTATATTCTTTTATTTTTTTTATTTTTTTACGGATAAAGGATCTCTCAAATCTCTGGAGATAAAGTTATCTCCAGTGAGCCCAAAATGACGTCATTTTGGGACGGAAATTAAGGTGTTTTTGTAATTATAATATATTGTAGGGTTATATTAGTCTTTATCATTATATTTTTTTAATCTTATAATCCAAAATGATGTCATTTTGAGATCATTGAAGATAACTTTATATCCAGTGACTGGATAGATACTTGTCCCTTTTTTTTATATACCATTATGTTCTTTTAAGCAGTGTTATATAGCTGGTTCGACCCAAAATTCGGCCAATTGATCATTGGATAGATTCGAGTTGGATGTATGGCTCGATCAAAATTGGTGATTCGATCGGGTCATGAAAATTGACGGATCATATATTTTTATAAAAAAAAGAAAAAAAATAAAGTCGTCTTGTATTGTCTAAGAAAAATGTGGAACTATAAAAATGTTTTTAATTTTGTTTGTTATTAATATACTCTTCTACAATGACCTAAAATTTAATTTATAGGATTGAAGCAATTTGCGGAACAGTAAACTAAGAGAAGGTGACATATTGATTCTTTACAAATCCATTTTTATAGGAAGAGTTGTTGGTAATTGCCTTATAATTATTAAACATGTATAGTTGGTGATACTTGGTAGAAGAATGATACATGATTACCTGATACTTGAATATTTTTTTATTTCTTTTAAATATATTGTATGTGGTTATCATATATGATTTTTTTTATCTTTACAAAAATTATATACGCTTGCAAGCCAAGTATAACAATATTTTACATATATTTGAATATTTTATGCATTTTTATGATAAGATATAGATTTTTATGTATTAACCCTAGTCATGCACTTCAATGGTGACTCACAGATTGAACCAGTAATCCTGTACTTCAGTTGGATCAATGACCGGATCGGTTCTGATAATATTGGTTTAAGTGTCCTGTAAATTTTGACAAATGTTAAAAAAAAAACTCATTTTAAAATAAATGAAGTACATTTTTCTATATAGTTGTTTTAATTAAACAAATTATACATATAGTCTTGTATGGTAAAAACTATTTTTGAAAGGAAAAAGAAAATAAGTGAGCTTGGTTTTGGTGAAAGTAGCATACATGCGTCACTTATGTGTTCACAAAAAAATGATATTACTCACTATAGATTATTACAATTTTAAATTTATTGGCATGGGGACTTTGTAAATATAAATTAAATAGGACAATTTGTTATACAAGACTTCAAGATATTAGAGTTGATCTTTACAAGATATTAGCAACGGTTTCTGCCGACAAATTACATTCAGAAATATCTACAATAATGGAATGGGTCATATTCATAATCACATGGGGCCTATGCTACATCAAAATGGAAACAATTAAGAATCTCGTAACCTTGACATTTGGATCCAATCAAGTTGGTTGCAGATTCACATGAATCCGAATAAGAAGTTAAGAGCGTGTCACGTACGGTAAGCAATGCTAAGATTAAATACAACATACTTATTATTTTATTAAATTAATTTAATTGTTTAAAGAAGAAAAAATTAAATATTTTATAAATCTAATATAGCAAATGCTTATTCTCTTAAGAATTTAATTTTGATATATGAATACGAGGAAGGATATTTTAACAATCAAATTGTATTACTACCAAGTTACTATCAATCAATCTCACCGTTAGATCGATTATATTGATCCAACGGTTATATTAATTTCCATCTTTGCATGGTTTGACTTCTCAAATTTAATACTTTATATTTATTTCTACCTTTGTATGGTTATGATTTCTCATATCTAATGCTTTCACTTTAAATATGTGAAATCATAACCATATAAAGATGAAAATAAATATAATAGTTGGATCAACATAATCGATCTAACGGTGAGATTGATTGGTAGTAACATGGTAGTAACACAACTTGGTTGTTACAATATCTTTCCCCTATATATATATATATATATATATATATATATATATATATATATATATATATATGGGAAAGGTTATACTTACTATTTAATTTTCTTACTACCTCTTACTACCAAATCTTAAGAGTTGATTTTCTTTGCCTCCAAGTTGTAACAATATAGCCAAATCAAATGGTAATAAAATATGGTTGTAAGATGTTGTGATAAAAAAAGGTTGTAACTATAATTTTCATATATATATATATATATATATATATATATATATATTAACAATCAAATTGTGTTACTACCAAGTTACTATCAATCAATCTCACCGTTAGATCGATTATGTTGATCCAACGTTTATATTAATTTCCATCTTTGCATGGTTATGATTTCTCAAATTTAATACTTTATATTTATTTCTACCTTTGTATGTTTATGATTTCTCATATTTAATGCTTTCACTTTAAATATGGGGAATCATAACCATATAAAGATGGAAATAAATATAACCGTTGAATCAACATAATCTATCTAACGGTGAGATTAATTGATAATAACTGGATAGTAACACAACTTGGTTGTTACAATATCTTTCCCATATATATATATATATATATATATATATATATATATATATATATATGGGAAAGGTTATACTTACTACCTCTTACTACTAAATTTTAACCGTTGATTTTCATCAATCTAACGGTTATAATTTATTGCAAATTAATAATTAATTAATAAATATGACCCCATAAATTATAACCGTTAGATTGACGGAAATCAACGGTTAATATTTGGTAGTAAGAGGTAGTAAGAAAAAATAGGTAGTAAGTATAACCTATCCCTATATATATATATATATATATAAGGAAGGTTATAATTACAACTTTTTTTTACAATCTCTTATAACCATATTTTATCACCGTTGATTTCCGCCGATCAACGATTATCATTTTCTCAAATTAAACTCATTAATTAATTATTAATTCATAATAAATGATAACCGTTGATTGACGGAAATCAACGGTGATAAAATATGGTCGTAAGATGTTGTGATAAAAAAGGTTGTAACTATAACCTTTATATATATATATATATATATATATATATATATATATATATATATATATATATATATATATATATATGGGCAGGATCATTTTACACTAGTGTAAGTTACACTCTTAATCTTGTCCATTAATCACACTTATATCTACGGGTTCAAATTTTTTAATAATATGAGCCATTTTATACAAGTGGATCAATGGTCAAGATTGAGTGTAAGACTCCTAACTCTTACACTGATGTAAGAATATCCTGCTATATATATATATATATATATATTAGAGTTAGAAGTCTTACACTCAATCTTGACCATTGATCCACTTGTATCCAATGACTCACATTCCTAAAAAATTTGAGCCCTTAGATATAAGTGGGATCAACAGAAAAGATTGAGAGTGTAACTTACACTGGTGTAAAATGATCCTGACCCTAAAAGGGGCAGGATATTCTTACACCGGTGTAAGAGTTAGAAGTCTTACACTCAATCTTGACCATTGATCCACTTGTATCCAATGACTCACATTCCTAAAAAATTTGAGCCCTTAGATATAAGTGGGATCAACGGACAAGATTGAGAGTGTAACTTACACTGGTGTAAAATGATCCTGACCCTAAAAGGGGCAGGATATTCTTACACCGGTGTAAGAGTTAGAAGTCTTACACTCAATCTTGACCATTGATCCACTTGTATCCAATGACTCACATTCCTAAAAAATTTGAGCCCTTAGATATAAGTGGGATCAACGGACAAGATTGAGAGTGTAACTTACACTGGTGTAAAATGATCCTGACCCTAAAAGGGGCAGGATATTCTTACACCGGTGTAAGAGTTAGAAGTCTTACACTCAATCTTGACCATTGATCCACTTGTATCCAATGACTCACATTCCTAAAAAATTTGAGCCCTTAGATATAAGTGGGATCAACGGACAAGATTGAGAGTGTAACTTACACTGGTGTAAAATGATCCTGACCCTAAAAGGGGCAGGATATTCTTACACCGGTGTAAGAGTTAGAAGTCTTACACTCAATCTTGACCATTGATCCACTTGTATCCAATGACTCACATTCCTAAAAAATTTGAGCCCTTAGATATAAGTGGGATCAACGGACAAGATTGAGAGTGTAACTTACACTGGTGTAAAATGATCCTGACCCTAAAAGGGGCAGGATATTCTTACACCGGTGTAAGAGTTAGAAGTCTTACACTCAATCTTGACCATTGATCCACTTGTATCCAATGACTCACATTCCTAAAAAATTTGAGCCCTTAGATATAAGTGGGATCAACGGACAAGATTGAGAGTGTAACTTACACTGGTGTAAAATGATCTTGACCCTAGATAAAATTACATTTTTATCAATTATGTGTGGCTATATTGTTACAAACTTTTTTATATAAATAATATATCATTTTCTAACACGTGTCATAAAAGTGCATGTCAAAAATTAAAAGTAAAAAATGGTGCTATTTGATTAATCACATTTAGAAAGATTTCTAAAAGTCTCTTGGGCCATCGGAATGGGAAGATGTTATTTTCTAAACATTAATTTGATGAACTTGAGTTATAACGTAATGACTAATAGCAGACATACCCTCTTTTACTTTGTATTTTTTATTTTGGTTGGGGCCAATGGCTGTCAAGTATCAGTAAGCACTAGACATAATTTATTTTAAAATAAGAACAGATGGAAAGAAAATTTCGGCGGCTGCACCTAACTTTAAAATGCACGTATAGGACCTTTTTTTTTTTTTTTTTAATGTGCATGGAAAGGCACATAGGCATTATTGAAGCAGATAAATTCTTGTATTCACATGATGCATAGGCAAATTATTATTATTATTTTGTTTTTTTAATTTCGATCTATTGGCATTAGTTAGCTAATGCATATCTTAAATAATTAACTCAGATGCAATTAAACGGAGGTCCTTTGAGTTAAAATTAAAGGATACATATAAGTATTTTTCACAACTTAATTTTAAAATTACTTTCATAAAAATATTATGAATTATTTGTTTTATTGTTGAGATCACACATACACAAACTCAGAGACGTTACACCTTAAAAAAGGAAACTAACTACTTTGTGGCTCAAGGAGTAGAAATGAGATTTGATTGTCAATTCTTGTACCTGCAAAGGACTTTACTAGTTGAACTACTTTACTATTTGAACTACTTGCCACCTTATTTTCTTATGTTTTATTGTTAATCTACTTTATATAATAAAATAAAATCCTTATTCTTAAGGGTGAGAATTTAATTTAATGTATTCTCTTTCTCTATTTGCATGAGATTTCAGTTAAAAATCACATATTCTTCTTTGCTGTTCTATTTCATAGCAATTCTTTATTTACAATACCCTCTTTTTTAAATCCGTCTTCAAATTTTAATTTCTTATCAACTCTCGAATTTTAAGTGGTTGTGTTTTCAAATGAGATTAAATATCATATCTAAACTAATTCCTAAACAATTATAATGATTTACATCAATTAACTAAAACTTATTTAAATTTGAAAATAAAATTCTGCACTGTATAGGATACGTACTACTTAGAATTATAATACACACAACTATATATATATATATATATATATATATATATATATATATATATATATTTGAAAGTATTAAATGCGGTGAATCATAATCATACACCTGTCGATGTTGTACGTAAAGCGGTTGAAGAAAATTTTATTTTATATATATATATATATATATATATATATATATATATATATATATATATAGGGTTTACATTTCTGTAGTTGGTGTACGTACAACAATCAAATACTTGCCAATATATACTTGAAAACATTAAATGCAGGGAATCATAACCATACAAATGATGAAAGCATTAAATGTGCGGAATCATAACCATACACCTGTCGTTGCTGTACGTAAAGTGGCTGCAGAAATGATTATATATATATATATAGGATTTACATTTATGTAGCTGGTATACGTGCAACAATCAAATACTTGCCATATATATACTTGAAAACATTAAATGCAGGGAGTCATAACTGTACAAAGGATGAAAGCATTAAATGTGGGGAATCATAATGATAAACCTGTCGTTGTTGTACGTAAAGCGGATGTAGAAATGATTTTACTAGGGGTGGCAATTTAAGACACGACCCGCCAACCCAACCCGGACCCGACACGAAATTTTCGTGTTCGGGTCAACCCGTTTAATAAATGGGTCGTGTTCGGGTTGGAAAAATATAACACGAACATATTCGTGTCGGGTCACGGGTCAACCCGTGAACCCGCTCTGACCCGCAAAAATAATTTTTTTTTATTTTTTCAAGGTTATTATGGTAATTTTATTGAATGATATAAAAAAAATATACACTCTAGGTTTCTTTTTATTGAAGTTATTTTTTTTTGTTATATTGCAATCAAATTTGGTGCTTTTTTGGGGCGAGTCGGGTAATAAACGGATCACACTTATATTATAAGATTTTTCGTGTCGTGTCGTGTCAACCCGCATAAGAAGTGGGTCGTGTTCGGGTTGAGAATTTTGACACTAATAATTAATCGGGTCGTGTTCGGGTTGAATCTATTCGTGTTCGTGTCAGACACAGGTCGACCCGAACCCGACCCACGAACACGATTTGCCACCCCTAGATTTTACCATATAGGGGTTTACATTTCTACAGCTGCTGTATGTGCAACAATCAAATACTTGCCATATATATATACTTGAAAGCGTTAAATGAGGGGAATCATAACCACACAAAGAATGAAAGCATTAAATGTAACCATACACTTATCGTTGCTGTACGTAAAACGACTGCAGAAATGATTTTACCATATATATATGTGGAATGATATTGTAACAACCAACTAGTGTTACTACCAATCAATCTTACCGTTAGATCGATTATATTGACCCAACGGTTATATTTATTTTCATCTTTGTATGATTATGATTCCTCATATTTTATATTTTATATTTATTTTCACCTTTGTATGATTATGATTCCCCATATTTAATGCTTTCACATTAAATATGGGGAATCATAACCATACAAAGATGGAAATAAATATAACCGTTGAATCAACCTAATCGACCTATCGGTGAAATTGATTGGTAGTAACACTAATTGGTTGTTACAATATCCTACGCCTATATATATTACATTAATCTTTTAAAGTAACTAAAAAAGAAATTATAAAAATTAATTATTATTAATTAAAGTCATCAGAAATTATTCATGTATTAGTCTATTCTAAAAACTTTATCTCAATGACTTTTCAATTGTAAGTGTATATTTAGTTATTACTTTTTATATTACATTAACGAATTTTATTCAAACATCCCAAAAATTAAATTAGAAATTAAAAATCATGTATAATAATATTGAGCGTAATTTTGATAATAAAAAAAATAAACATATTAAAATGCTTCATCCTTGTAATATTTTAATGATAAATATATGTAGTACACTCTATTTATAGAAGTAAAATAAATACAAGTACAAATTATCTTCTTTAATTATAACATTTCCAAGTATAATTTTTAATTGTATAATTGTATTGAACGTAATTTTGGTAATGAAAATTAAAAAATAAACATATTAAAATGCTTCTTTCTTGTATATCTTAATATATATATATATATATATATATATGGGAAAAACATTTCTCAAGCAGCTTGAGATAAGCTTATCTCAAGCTAGCCCCAAAACTACGTCGTTTTGATTAATGAAGGGTGTTTACGTAATTTTAGGTGAATTAATGAAGGGTGTTTTTGTAATTTTATTTATTTTTATATCATATACATTTTACTGAAATACCCTTCATTAATTCACCTAAAATTACATAAACACCCTTCATTAATCAAAACGACGTAGTTTTGGGGCTAGCTGGAGATAAACTTATCTCAAGCTGCTTGAGAAATGTTTACCCCTATATATATATATATATTATATTTATAGAAGCAAAATAAATATATAGAAGTATAAATCATCTTCTTCATAACACTTCCAAGGATAAATTTTAATTTTATATTGAAAAGCTCAATTAATAATCTCAGAGTAATTGTAATGAATGCTTAGAGCATAATTTATTGGAAAACCTATTGCTAAACGTAACCCTAAATTGGGACGAATCAAGATAAATCTATATTTATTTATTTTCTTGCTTACTTTTTTTTTTTGGTGAAATTTTCTTGCTTACTTTGATTGTGAGTGAGTGTGTTTGATTGCCATATATATATATATATATATATATATATATATATATATATTTGTATATATCAAAGGGTTGAGAGGGCAAGGGTTTCTCCGCTACCCACAAAGTGTGTTTACCAGGATTCGAACTCAAGTCCTTTAGACTCACAGCCCGAAATCCTAAGACTCATCACCAAGCCAACTAAGCCACACCTTGCAGGTAGATTGCCATATTTTCAATATTATTATATCACACCTTAAGGAAGAGATTAATGAGAATTCGAGTTTGAATACAACATGGGCGCGAGCGAAAAAGTCATACATTGAATATGAATAGACAATAAGAAAAAGGGAAGGTTATATTTACAAATTTTTTGTTTACAAATTACATTAAGTATGACTGGTCATACTTCAATCAAGAGTGTATGACCGGTCATACTTAGTGTAATGTGTAAAAAAAATTTGTAAACATATCATTCCCCATTATAAAATCATGTAAATCAAATGACTTAATAATCTAATAAGTTAAAAAATTTGGACTGAGATGTGATGTCTATTCTATTATTGTAATTCATTGTTAAATTTATTCAAATAAAACTCACCAATATTTTTTTAGTATATAAATCTCACCAGTAATTTTAGACTTTCCTCAAGGGTACACCACTTTATTACCGCTTTTCTTGTTCAATGTCAATATGTAAAGTTTTTTAATTAAATGATAAATCTTATATTCATAATATTTTGATTGCAAAATGGAGACTTAAAAATCCTAAATTAAGGACTAAAATATGAATATAATGTCTACAATTTCTTAATATTAAAATAATGAGATGCATTGTTATTAAGTTATTTTTTATGATTAATTAAGTTAATCTTTATTTTTTTGTGTTTTAGATATTTGGGGATGGAGGAGTAGCTCGAGAGCCGCGATTAGTGACTCGCATTCGAGCATGGTTAGCGAAAGATCGGGAGGTTCATATTACTCATACCTACAAAGAGAGCAATGGCTGTGCAGATTGGTTATCTAAATTCCCACTGGATCATCCAATGGAAAATAATTTATGAGTTTTTCCTTCTCCCCCTCTGGTATTTGGTTGTTGTATCTAGCAGACTTTTCTCATGTTTGTTCTTTTCGCAAAGTTAATTTAATTTAGTTTCTATGGGGCTGGCTTTAGCCTTTCATACTACCAAAAAAAAAGAAAGATATGGAGACACCAATATCATGATTAATTGCTGCAAAAAACAGATAAAATCTTATTTATAAGATTTGGCACCTGAGTGCCTATAAAAGAGAAGTTGAATCCTAATTCTTAGGAACCAGCGTTTTTTATAAATATTACCTTCATGACTTTTCTAAAGGAGCTTTTCAAGAAAGGGAGATGGATTTTTATAATTTTCTTTCATCTACTGTCTTAGTAGGCAAGATTTTCTTGTAGGTAGGTGAAGATGGAACTCTTTATACTTTGAAGTTTGTTGGTGTTGAGTTGTGATATGGATTATTTTCCTTCTTTTATTGAATGAAATTATGCTCTTTTATTGCTTTCTATGAGTTTACTCCTTATAGAATGATCTATGGTTTGTGTATGCAATAGACATATTGGTATATTAATTAGTTTCATAATTTCATCCTAGGTTTGCATACATAGACATATGATCTTTGCAATCAAGTGATTCTTGATCTTAATACTTAACCCTTTTTAAGAAACACTAAGAAGGTTCTTGAAGAGGGGTGAAGGGTTAGATTGCCAAGAGATTGAGGTTTAACTAACTAAGTGAATTGATTGGTGATATCTAAAGGAAGATTAATTAGGAATTCAACACAAGTCTCCCGAAGGATAATATGTAAATTTATTACTTGATGATTAATTTCTTAATGCATCTTTCCTTTCTTTGTTTAAATGAATTTTCTATCCTTAATGCTTTTTATGGGCTTGCTGGCCATAGAATGATTTAAGAAATATGTATGACAATAGAGATGTGGTACGTAGATGAAACTGGAAAGGCTAATTTATCATAACGTTGTTTGACCTAGGCATAGGCTAATAACTTATGCGATCATTTGGTTTTGATTCTTAATGCGTATTTCAGTTATAGTTTCACTGAGACATTAGAAATCTTCAGGGAAATACAGGGCTAGGATATGTCGAGACATTGGGGCCTAGTCAAATTTAGAAAACCGATCGTCATCTTTAGAAGGAATGATAATTAAGAATTAACAACCAGTGATAGATGAGCAATTGGGGGAATTCAAACCCTAGCTATGTTTTTCTTGTTATTTATATAATTCAATTGAAATCTTGTTTTCTTGTTTTTAACTAGTTTCTTTATTTTAGTAATTTATTTTAACTAGCTTTCCATCAACTAGACATTACTCTTCCGAAACCACCATTTGATTTGTCCAAATTAAGTAAAATTAATGAACTAATGCTTGGAACACCTAATCCTCGCGGGAATAATACTTTACTCGCTTCTTTATTTCTTGTGCGACCGGTGCACTTGCCATGAGCGTAACATTAAACTATTAACTTTTTTTTGATAGTTTTGAACCTAAGATTTTAGGATTTTAAATTGAATTGTAATAATAAACTACTTATTGGGGTAGTTCATTTATAGCCTATTAGAATAGAATCTCATCAATAATATTTTTTATACAATGATGGTATTATAATCGAACTTATAAGGCTATAACTTCATATAAATTACTCAAATCCCCCATCATTAGATCAATCCTATTGGCTTCTATCACCAATATTTTAAACTTTACTTGATGGTATATAATATATGATTGGAGTGTTTGTTATTTAAAAAATGGATGTTTACCAAATGATAGTAGCTCAGTTAGCGCCAGTGGCGAACCCAGGAATTTTTCCTGTGGGGGGCTAAAAATCAAACATTTGTTCTCTCTTCAAACATAATATATGGGAGGCCAAAATACGAATAATTAAATATTTGTCTATTTGAATCCTCTCTTTTTTTAAGCTAGAAGCTACTTGTAAGCATAAACTAGGCAAAACATGTTTTGAGAAAAATTCTTATAATGAAGAAAAATGCAGAAAGCTAAAAGCTCCTGGGAGGAAACTTTTTTTAAGCTCTTATCTATTTTTCTTGAATTATGTGTTTTTTTTAATGAAGAGTTATAAAGATAGATATAGAGATAATTTTCTTAAAATATGTGTTTTTAAGTAATTTTTAAACTAATTTTTTTTGTAATTACCAAATAGTTTTTAACTTTTTTTTAGCTTTAGCTTATAAGTAACTTCTAACTAAAAAATAAGAGGATCCAAACAGGCTCTTAGAGTAATTTGTAAAAAATAATAATTTGCAAACAGATCTTTCCCCATAATTTAATATTAATTTCATATGCTAACTGTTACCACCAGGTCTGCGCCAACAAGAATTTGAACTGCACTCTTTCTTATTAATTTGTTGTTTTGTTCATTCGTTAACTTTCGTTGAGAGAGAAAAAATGCATTTAGAGTTAGAGGAGTTTCAATAGATATATGACCTTAGAATATAAAGAAGCTTTATAAATTCTGCGTGGGAGAAAACTACTTCACATTAATGGAGAGGAAAAATGGAGGTTTCTTGCATTATACTTATGTTAACAAAATTTCTTCAAATTTTGGGGGGCCCACCCTAGCCCCCTCGGTCCGTCCTTGGTTAGCGCAAGGGAGCTGACCGGATGAAGATGAGAGCATATGTTTGATCTTTCATAGTACCATCTTTGGATGAGGTTTAAAATTTTAATTCTGGACTCGTAATAAATAAACTTGGTATTTTGATTGTGTCCCTATTATATTCAAAAGAAGCCTTTAAATAGGCAAACCAATACAAAGGAGAGACAAACAGAATCTCCAATATCTAAACTCCTAATTACAAACAGAATCTCTAAGATCCTAACAATCTCCAATATCTAAACTCCTAAACAAATATTATCTATAATTACAAACAGAATCTCTAAGATCCTAACGATCTCCAATATCTAAACTCCTAATATCTAAACCAATTAACAATCTCCAATACTCCCCCTCAAGTTGGAGCATGTAAGGATGAAATGCCCAACTTGGGAAGAAATCCAAGGAACGTGCGCTGTCCTAAGGCTTTGGTGAACAGATCTGCAAGCTGGGCAGAGGAACGAACATGAGCAGTAACTATGGTATTTGCCATGATATGGTCACGCACAAAATGACAATCCAATTCAATATGTTTCGTTCTTTCATGGAAAACTGGGTTTGCAGCTATATGTAAAGCTGCCTGATTATCACAAAATAATTCCATAGGAGTCGAGTGAGAGACACCAAGGGCGGCAAGGAAGGATTTAAGCCAAACTAGTTCTGCGGTAGCGGCTGCCATTGATCTGTACTCCGCTTCGGCTGATGAACGAGAGACAGTTACTTGTTTCTTCGTTTTCCAAGAGATTGGTGAACTTCCCAACATAATAAAGAAGCCGGTAAGAGATCTTCGAGTGAGGGGACACGATGCCCAGTCTGAGTCGCAGTATGCATGGATTTTAAGATCACAATCTGAGCGCAAAAGGAGGCCCTGTCCAGGATTTAGTTTAACGTACCTGAGGACCCGTATGATTGCTTCGAAGTGTGCTTGTTTAGGATGCTGCATAAATTGGGAGAGGATATGAACCACATAGCTCAAGTCTGGCCTTGTAATGGTAAGGTAAATTAACTTCCCAATCAGTCTCCTATATCGTTCAGGGTTCTCACATGCTGGCCCTTCCTCCAAAGCCAGGCGATGATTTTGCTCGATAGGAGAATGTGATGGTTTGCATCCACTAAGACCTGCCTCAGAAAGAATGTCTAAAGCATACTTTCGCTGACATAAGAACAAGCCCTTCTTGCTACGGGCAATTTCGATACCCAAGAAGTATTTCAAGTGTCCCAGATCTTTGATTTTGAAGCACCGATTGAGGTAGGCTTTCACGTCACTGCATGCTTGTGTGTCATTCCCTGCCAAGATGATATCATCTACGTACACTAAAAGGGCCAAGAAAGTGGCTCCTCTTTGAAGTGTAAACAGTGTGTAGTCCGCTCTTGATTGGACAAAACCATACGTTGTCAAGGATGTGCTCAGTTTGGAGAACCAGTTTCGCGGAGATTGTTTCAAGCCGTAGAGAGATTTGTCAAGACGACATACCTTATTGTTTGAACCATTGCTGAAACCTGGTGGAAATCGCATGTAAACTTCTTCGCTTAGATCGCCATTCAGGAAAGCGTTGTGCACATCAAGTTGGTGTAAGTCCCAGTTTTTAGCAGCTGCTACTGACAGCAGCGTCCGAACACTCACCATCTTCGCAACGGGTGCATACGTCTCGCTGTAGTCTTCTCCGGCAATTTGATGGTTTCCGGCGATCACTAGTCGTGCCTTATAGCGTTCCACAGTTCCATCAGATTTATATTTAATTTTGTAGACCCATTTGCTTGGAAGAGCATGTTTTCCTGGAGGTAATTCAGAGATGTGCCAAGTGCCATTATCCTCCAATGCATTAATTTCTAATCTCATGGCCTCCACCCATCGTGAGTCATTCATGGCTTCGCGAAAGTTTTTAGGTTCTTGACCTGCATCGATGGCTGCAACAAAAGCTCGATGTTGCGCAGAAAAATTATTCAAACTAACATAATTACTCATTGGATACTGAATACCTGAGGTGAGATTGGTGTGGACGGTGGGAGGTGAATGTGTTTCAGCCATATGACACGCGTAGTCCTGCAGGTAGGAGGGCGGCTTTCGTGCACGTGGTTGACGTTGAGGAGAGGAGTGCTGCACTGCATGTTCCGTTGTATCGGACGATCTTCTAATGGAGGCTGGAAAGCTGTTATATCAGGACTTTTTTCCAAACGAGAGTCACTCCCCCTTTCCTCCGAAACCGGTTCCTCAAGAATTGGAAGTTCAGAAGGTTGTTCTCTCACCATAGTCTCCTTGTCGATTGCGGGTTGTGCTGGAGGTGAGTTAGGCACAGGCTCATCTCTTGGTTTGGCTTGAAATGGGAATATATTTTCTTGAAAGGTAACATCCCTTGATACAAATCGTTCTTGTGTTTCCAAATCCAGCAATCTCCAACCTTTTTGTCCAGTGGGATACCCAATGAAGGCACAACGTCGTGACCGTGAGGCAAATTTGTCATGAGGTTTGGGTCGGGTGTTAGCATAGCACAAGCATCCAAATGTGCGCAAGGTACTGTAATCTGGTGCTTCTCCATTTAGTACTTCATGAGGTGACTTTCCTTGAAGGATTTTTGTGGGTGTTCTGTTGATCAAATGCGCTGCAGTGAGGACGCTTTCTTCCCAGAATTCAACTGGCATACCTGCATGAAAGACCAATGCTCTTGCCACATTAAGTATATGTCTATGTCTCCTTTCTACCCTACCATTCTGCTGTGGTGTATAGACACACGTGGTTTGCTGCAAAATTCCTTTCTCACTAAGGAGCCTCATTATTTTATTGGATTTGAATTCCGTCCCATTATCAGAACGTATTGTTTTCACACTTTTACCAAATTGATTAGTTACCATAGCCAGGAATTTACTTACTCGATCGTAAGTTTCACTTTTGTCTGCCATCATATATACCCACAAACTCCTACTAAAATCATCCACAATAGTTAAAAAATAATGAGCACCCGAGAAAGAAGAAGTCTTGTAAGGTCCCCAAGTATCACAATGCACTAAATGAAAACAATCCTTACTTCGGGAATAGCTTAAAGGAAACACAGATCGAGTTTGCTTGGCACGTTGACAAACTTCACATGCCTTATTAATTACATCTTTATTCAAAACAAAATTAAATTCTGGAATCAAAGATAATGCTTGATATGACGGGTGTCCTAGCCTGTTATGCCACAACTCCACAGATTTTCCTGCTCGAACTGTTGAAGCTGAAGCACGCGTGGACTGAAACACATATACTCCATCACTAAGTTCACCCAAACCAATCTCCCTCTTCAGCATTAGGTCCTGCAAAGAACAACTTTTATCAGTAAACGTCACTATATTTCTGTTGTGTTTCAACAATTGCGAGACGGAAATCAGGTTACATCTCAATTGAGGCACATATAACACATTTTCCAGATCTAATTGTCCATCAAGTACAACAGTTCCTTCCTTTTTTGCACACGTGACAGATCCGTTTGGCAAGGTTACACACAAAGGTTGAATATTTGTGATTTTTTGTAAAAGGTTTAAGGACCCTGTCATGTGACGAGAGGCTCCACTGTCCACAAGCCATTGGATATGAGTATTCTTACCAGAGAGTTTTTCACTTGATGACCGTGGTTGATCGATCAGTGCCATCAACTTGTTGACAATTTCTGGTGTCAGCATCGAGTTTGTAGTGACCTGCTGCGGGGTGTCAGATGGCTGAGACATCACACGTTGGTTGTTATCCCAAGTCACCGCTGCATGCGCATGCTCCTGCATATAACGTCCCCCCGAACGTCCTCTTCCTCGCCCTCGTCCACCGGTTCTATTTGGTGGGAATCCAATGATATTCCAGCACTTGGAAGGATCGTGGTTAGTTTTTCCACAGTGAGGACATGGGAACCGTTCAGTCTGTTTCTCAAATGGCACACGTTGCCGTTCAGTCTGTTTCTCAAAGGGCACACGTTGCACTGTTTTCTCCATCTTCTCCTTGGATTCAACACGCGATGCATAGCCCACCACGTTCGCTCTTTCTTCTTGATTACGCGCTATGTTACGGTGAGTTTCTTCTTGCGTAACCGTGGCATACACTTTATTCACAGAAGGCAGGGGCGAGCTATTCAATATTTGTGACCGTAAGTTGCCAAATATGGTTTCGTCCAAACCCATAAGAAATTGGTAGACTCGGTCATGTTCCCTCTCTTCTTCAGTCTCCTTCGCGTATGCACATTTATCTCCACATGCACACGCCTTGCGAGCTTTGATCCCTTCAAGCTCGTCCCATATTCCTCGCAGCCTTGTGTAGTATTCTCCCACACTGCTGCCAAGTTGTTTTATATTAGCCAAACTCGTTTTGAGCTGGTACTGACGGGAGAAATTTTCAACAGCATACCTTTCTTTTAGGTCGTCCCAAAGATCCTTCACCTCATCAAAGCATTTGATGAATGGTTGGAGCTTTGGGTCAATGGTGTTGTGTATCCAGCCATTGATCATCGAGTTACACATCTCCCAAGCTCGCCATTCTTCTGCGTCTTCCTCGTCTGGTTTCTTCACGACTCCGGTTATGAATCCCAACTTATTTTTGGCCTTAAGTGCGTTTTTCATGAGCTTAGCCCAATTTTCGTAGTTGGCCTCTCCGCGCAGCAATACAGTTGTAAGCAAAATGCCTGGGCTATCTGAGTTTGCCAGGTGATACGGGGACGCCGGGTCCGACGGCTTCAACTTGCTGGCTCCTTCTCTGGCCATACTCGTAGGGCTAGCTTTCACACTTGTCTACACAAACTTTGCGGAAAGCGTGGTTTATCAGGAAGGCTCTGATACCAAAATAAACTTGGTATTTTGATTGTGTCCCTATTATATTCAAAAGAAGCCTTTAAATAGGCAAACCAATACAAAGGAGAGACAAACAGAATCTCCAATATCTAAACTCCTAATTACAAACAGAATCTCTAAGATCCTAACAATCTCCAATATCTAAACTCCTAAACAAATATTATCTATAATTACAAACAGAATCTCTAAGATCCTAACGATCTCCAATATCTAAACTCCTAATATCTAAACCAATTAACAATCTCCAATAGTAATGTAACTTTTAAAACTTGTTATTGTATCAATATAAATCTAAAAGACGGCTCTAGCTCCTTCTATTTTCATTTGCAGCTCTTCTCTCCACAGCAAGAAATTTGACCAAGGGATTGAGGATTATTTTTGTGGTTTGCTTTAGATTTTCTACTCGTTGAGCACAGACTGAATAACCATGAGCTCAAATTTGAATTTCTTCCCCTTCTTGCTCTCAAAGACTTCTGTTTTAGCTCCTCTTAGTGATCTTCTAGATAACTCTAAAATACTATAAGCATCTATGAGGCTCCCAAATGTGGTACTTTATTTTGTCCTGGAAGAAAGATCCTGTGGACTGAATTAAAGACACATGGTTTTAGGCAAGAGTGAATTATAAGCTCCGAGTGATCCAAGATAACATAGATTAAAGCTCACCCTTGGTCATTTAATGTTGAGGAGTGAGTTTTTACCAAAAAAAATAAAATGTTGAGGAGTGAGTCCTTTTTTTTTTGGTTCTTTCTTTGAGATACATTAACTTATCTAATTACACTAAATTATTATGGAGGGTAGGCCTTTATGGTCAATCAGAGATACATTTAATGTAGGTGGTATGTTAAGCTACGAAGAAGATTGGCCACCAAATGCTACCTATAAAGGGGATTTCAATAATGATTAAGATATCATAGTTTCAAGTTAGCACATCAACTTTATGTTTAATGGAATATAATAGAATATATTTCATTCAATTCCATTTAATACCTATGTGGAGAATTTGTATAGAATCAAGTTATTATTCCCTAATCACCTGACCATTCTATTTACTTTTCAAATAATAAAAGAGAAACTTTGCTCTGTTTCAACATAAATTGTACAAATAATTATATAGTATTTTTATTTCATTTCACACCACACCATTATATTTTATCATATTTATTTCCATTACACTCATCATTAAATATCAAAACATAAGTTTCATTAAATCCTCTTGATTGTAAAATGCAAAGACAAATATGCGCCAACTAAATTAAACAAAGGGCATGACATAATAAGAAACATAATGTTAGTTGCTCCAATTATATCTATAGTTAAAACGTCGTTCAGCTAAATAGAAAAATATATCAAGCTATTGAAATACTTGTTTGAAGTAGGATCAAATAAGGCATAATATAATGAAAAGACATTAATTATATTTTTAAATTATTTAAAATGAAATAAAATAAAATAGAATGCAATGAGATATATTATATTTCATTCTCTCTAATATTTATGTTTTTCTCCTCTTAATCTAAAAGTATAAAATAAAATAATAATAATAATTTATTAATCTCCTTAGATTAATAATTTTTCAAATAATGAAATATAAACTTTAATTTATTTTATTGAAAAATATTTAAATAATCATTTAAAAATTTTATTTCATTTCATTAATTCATCATATCCCATTATATTACATTTCATTTTATAAGTCATTAAATATTCAATCATAGCTAATGTCTCGTAAGATCCTTGATTGTCAAATGCAAAGAAAATTATGCAGCGACTAAATGAAACAAAGGGGGCATGACATGACATAAGAAAACTATGATTTCTTAATTTATTGATTTATCTCGTATCAGTGGATTATATCTATTTATAGCTACTTACATTTGCTAATAGATGAAATAAAATGCCTAATAACATAATTTGAAATAAAATAACTAATTCTGCTGATGAGAGAAGATAAAATAAACTTAACACTAAGGGAAATATAAGTATATTATGTTGTAAGAATGAGATTTTTGTAATGCAACCCATTTTTAATTATGTATTCCCGGGAAGTTGCTTTTTTTTTTGCTGATATTATAATTATATAATCTCTGAAATACATAGTTAAAAATGGATTGCAGATCCAATGGGTGCAGTTCAGTTGGTTCCTTGGCACTGAGTTAGTGGGGTTGGATACGTATTCGATTCCCGCTGAATGCATTCTTGAGGAGGGTGATGAACCTTTAGCCATCACTGATCACCCCCGCACTTAGAATTAGTCTCATAACCGGCTCAAAAAGTTGAAGTTTGTGGGATACCAGAGGGAGCCAACTCGTGTCAAAAAAATAATTAGGTTGGATAACTCAAAAAAAATGGATTGCAGGACCAAAAAGATGTCCTAACATCGGACGGACCCAAAAACTAATTAACATAAAGATAAACTAAACATAATTTGAATTCTAAATTGCAGTGGCTACTTAAGTTTACGTTTTTTTTACAAAATTTGATAACTTTATAAGATTAAATTACTAAGTTTTGCATGAGAAGTTTTTTTTTTACAATTGACATAAATGAAATGGAAATTATTGTCTCATTTTAACTGAGATAACTGTCTCATGTTCCTCTCACATAAAAAATTGTGTCACATCATGTATCTATGGTAGGATATACTTATCTCAAATAAAATGGGAGAAATAGAACCCTAATTGAAAAGGGACATAAACATTTCAAACAAATAAAACCAAAATAAAATAAAATGTACCATACTTTTTGTTAATTTTGACTGACCTCTGTCTAAATCTATGAAGAATTTGCAGAAGAAGATTGGGAGCCAGTAATTAGTAAAGTGTTGAATGATATAGACCCGGAATTGTTACCGTTTCTGACGAATTCAATCCTCGCATTCAGTGGCCGTAAACCCAGAGTCTAGTCCTCGTCCTAACATCAAATCAATTGTAGGAAAGAAACGGTGCAGAGAAAGCACTGACTTCATATAGCAGACAACAGAAGAAACAAAACACAAAGAAACAACAATGCATTCATTTACGTAGACCCACAAACCTTAGAATCTTATAAAAGAAATTAAACACGGACCCACCACTGAAAATCCCAGAGGAAAAAACATGAATCCCGAGGAAAATTCCAAAAAACTAAACATGGGGTGGAGAAAAGTTTACCTGTTCAGCCATGTTTTGTTCAACACTCTTGCATTATCGTTGTTGAATGTTTTCAGCACTAGGCCACCTCAGATATGTTAGATAGAACTGCGAATTATTGCTCAGAGCGGAGAATATAGAGATGCTTGGTAAAATCCAAGTCCAATCAGAGCAAAAGAGCAAGCAAGAACAGTTAAAAAACAGTGATATAACGAGTGATAATGCTTATCATTTGCAATCCGCAATAGCCGTGCCATTCTCTGCTTTTTCTTTAGCTCTGTTGACTAGAAAGGGTTACAGAATTATTATGTCGTTACTCCCTTTTTTTTTTTTTTTGTGGTATGCCACCACCATTTAGATGAAATTCACTTCCTTCATCACATAGAATGCAAAAGTTTTTCCACTAATCTCAAATTGCTTCATCTAGAAATTGGAGAAATATCCCTTCAAAGATTAGGAGGAACGAAAATTTAAGGGGTGACACAATTAGTAAGTGGATAAAAAAAATTAATTTATCAAAGTGGTGGATATGAATTTATTCATGCAGAGTACTACTCTCATTTTATATGAGAATAATTATCTCATGTCATAGAAAAAGTAGGTGGGAACCACTATTAAAATGCAAAAAAAGGGTGATGTTTTCGAAATTAAAGAACATGAAATAACTATCTCATGTAAAATAGTGTTTTTTATTTATTTATGTACTTTCTAGTTTAAGTGTGGAGTAAAGAAGGAGATGATGATATCAAGTTACGTGGTCCCTTAGTGTAAATAGGAGGGTAAAATTGGAAAAGAGAGAAAATAATAGAGATAAAAAGGGAAAGAAAAAATTAATGTTGTGAGAGGGAGCACCAGAAGATTCAGTGGTCCTGAACCATATAAAATATTTCTAGTGGGCTTGGGTGGCAACACCCAATTTGAAGGAATTTTCTTTTTTTAAAGAGGGTTTAGATGTTTTAGAAGTAAATTTTGTACAAACCTGTTATAAAAACAAACTGAAATTGGAAGTGGGAAGTGCGTTCTGATCTCAAACATATTGAGAAAATAAAATATGCTTATTTCTCAAATAAGATGTTTGAATAGTATTTACTATGTAGTTTTTTTTTTGGTAGATATTTACTGTGTAGTTTAACATTTAAAAGCATATACAGTAATGCACCAATTTCATAATTCTTAAAATTTGATCCACCCCTCCCCCCTCATTTGAGATGTATACATGTGAAAGAAATCATATACGTAGCTATCATTATCCTATTGAAATATAGTGTGCGATAGTTTTGACGGTTTACATTTTGATAAAAATATAAATACGTTAATAACGAATTGTACATTTTTTAAAACTCATTTTTTCTATTTGCGGTTAGTAGTTGAAATTCCTACTATAATTACTGTAAAAAAAGATTCAAATCCCATCTTAAGGGCTTTCGACAATAGTTTTTTAATTAAAGGATACTGCAACTGATATAATCCACGTAAACATATATTTCATTTTACCAATATATAGATTTTTTTATAACATCTTATTGAAAGGAAAACTGTTATTGAGAGGAAAGCATGGATTTCTTTTCATATTTCTTATTAATTTACATATAATTTATTAATTGGTAAAATTTCATCCCCTGGGTCCTCTGCCAATGTGAAAGCAAAAGCCCCCTTTTTTACCAATTAATTTTATCAAATTTTACCAATTTGTTGATCTGATTAAATGTTTACTTATTCCATAAAAAAACGGCTGCTAAGATTAATTGGAAATTTGTAGCTTGAATTGCATAGTTAAATGTGTTTCTATTGTCTATTATAAGGATCTTGGAAGAGTGGTTGCATGATCCAAAGAAATTTATGAAGTATATATATTCGCTATAATATTTTATATTTTTTAATGTATTTAAAAATTTTTTTTAAAAAATTTCCCACGGCACTGCCCCAAACCCTATCACTAAATGTGACGACATAAATGATATTTTTTGGATCAGTATGCCCCTAATAGAAATTCCTAGTTGCGACTGAACCTAATATAGAAACAAAGGGAAAATCAAGATGTAAAAGACCGCCCTTTAAAAGGGAGAGGGGTCATAGTCATAATAATAAGAAAAAAATTAAAACAATGGAAGAAAATACCGTATAATAAATATCAAAATAATAAAAATAAAAGAAAACCTTATTTTAGGAATAGAAAACAATGGAAAAAGAAACAACAACAGAGAAAAGATCCTTATTGTCCTAAAGGAAAATATATATGTAGATGTTGGTTATATCATGCAAGAAGAGGGTCATTATGCAAATGAATGCCCAATAAAAGGACAAAATAAAAAGAAAACTGAATTACTTAAACTAGCATATAATATGTAGGATACGAACCTATGGAAGATAGTGATATAGATTCAAAAATAGAAATATATGCATACGAAATGGAAAGTGATGAAACAATTTCAGAAGAAGAAAGTTTTAGCTAAGGGAAATCCAAACGCCACATATATAAAAATGTATTTAGAAAATAAAAAGTGTTTACCATACATTGACACAGGAGCAACACAATGTTTTTGTCAAAAGAAATTAATAAAAAATTGGATAAAATTAGAAAAACCTCCAAAAATAATAATAGTAGATGATTCAAGTCATGGAATTTGGTATAAAGCCACAATGGTAGAAATTTATATTGAGAAAGAAAAATATATTGTTAAAAACATTTATCAACAAGATACTGGAACAGAAATGATACTAGGAAATAATTTTCTAAAATTATATCAACCGTTTACTCAAACTTTAGATAAAATTATACTTAGACACCCAACTAATAAAAATAAAAGAGTAAAAATACCAATAATAAATAAGATAGAAGTAATGCAATGATATTAAAAACAGTAAATTAAAGAACATTTAAAATTTATAGATATAAGTCAAAAATTAGATGAAGTATGTAGTGATCATCCTTTAGATAAAGTAAAAAACACTAATGAAGAATTAATTGAAATGAAACTTAAAAATCCATTACAAGAAGTAAATGTTCCTAATAAGATTCCATATACAGTAAGATATGTTGAAGAATTTAAAAAGGAATGTCAAGAATATTTAGATAAAGGTTTAATAAGACCAAGTAAAAGTCCTCATTCAGCTCCAGCTCTTTATGTAGAAAATCATAATGAAATAAAAAGACAAAAGAGAAGAATGGTAATTAATTATAAAAAATGAATGAAGCAACTATAAATGATGCATATAAACTTCCAAGAAAAGATTATATTTTAGAAAAACTCAAAGATAAAAATTGGTTTTCATCATTAGATGCAAAATCAGGATATTATCAATTAAGAATAACTGAAGAAACAAAACCTTTAACAGCTTTTAGTTGTCCCCCACAAAAACAGTACGAATGGAATGTCTTACCAATGGGATTAAAACAAGCACCAGGAATTTTTCAAAGATTTATGGATAAAAACTTACAAGGATTAGAAGAATCTTGTCTAGCATATATAGATGACATCATAATCTTTACAAAAAGGAACTAAGGAAAAACATATACTTCAAGTAATTAAAGTATTAGAAAAATGTAAAGAAAAAGGACTAGTACTATCTAAGAAAAAATGTCAAATAGCATTAGAAAAAATAGAATATCTAGGATTAAAAATAGGAAAAAACGGAAGTATAGAATTAACAGAAAATAGCCAAGAAAAGTTACAAAAATCTCCAAATGAAATATTAGATAGAAAACAATTACAAAGATTTTTAGGATGTTTAAATTACATATCAGAACAAGGATTTATTAAACAATTAGCAAAAGAATGAAAACAACTTTGGAAAAAATTATCTGAAAAAATTAAATGGAATTGGTCTAAAGAAGATACGGATTTAGTGTTAAAAATAAAAGAGGATTTAAAAACTCTTCCAGAATTATATAATCCTACAAAAGAAGATTTTCTTATTATAGAAACAGATGCTTCTAATGATACTTGGGCAGGTTTACCAAATGGAAAAAAGAAGCTTGGTCTAAATTCTGAAGGAGAAGTAGAAATTATTAAGGGTGGTAACGCACCTGGGTTAAACCCAAAAGAAAATAGTACTAAGGTACACCAAAAAGAAGTCATACTTTAAGTACATCAAACATCAAGAAGAAGTTAGCTCAGGAGAGCAAAAGAAAGAAGATAAATCAACAGATCAAGTTTTAAAAACAGAACGTTTTGAAACCAAACTTTGTAGATATATTTCAGGAACTTTTTCGCAAGCAGAATTAAATTATCTATTGAGATATATAAAACTATTAATGTAACCTCACCCAACAACTTAAACTTTTAGGTTGAATTGGTTCTTTACATGATATCAGAGCCTCGTGTCCCGGGTTCGATCTTCGTCGTCCCCCACTTTCTTTCAAGTGGAATTTCTTTATTCGCACAGGTAGTGGGCCTGTATTGTCCACCCTTCAAGCCAAGTGGGCTCTCGTGTGAGGGGGCGTGTAGAGATATATAAAACTATTAATGTAACCTCACCCAACAACTTAAGCTTTTGGGTTGAATTGGTTATTTACATGGTATCAGTTGTTGAGATATATAAAACTATTAAGTTGTTGGGTGAGGTTACATTAATAGTTTTATATATCTCAACCTTATCCAATCCAACAAAAAGAAACTTTAGCTTGTTTAAAAACTTTGAAAAATGGAAAATTGATTTATTAGAAACAAGTTTTGAATTAAGAACGGATTCTAAATATGTAACAGGATTTTAGAGATACAAGCTCCAAGAAGATTATAATAAGGGTAGACTTATACGATGGCAGCTTCAACTCCATATGTATAAGCCCTATCTAAAATATATAAAATCTAAAAAGAACAGTTTTGCAGATACTCTTTCCAGAGAATGGAAAGCATAATCAAGCAGATCGAGAATCAAATAAAGCAGAACAAGGAAAAGATAAAGCAAGCAAGGAACGATTTGCAGGTTTTAGAAGAAGAACTCTCATAATTAGAACAATCTATTGTCATACTCAAGGGAAATAAAAGATCAGAAGACACTATAGAAAGGGAGAAAGTTTCAACCTCTTCAAAAAGAACAGATGAATTAATTGAAAGAATTGTATCAGAAAGCTCAAAAAAAGAAAAATGGTATGTCATTTTTGATGGACCATTTAAAGGAATATACAACAACTGGGCTATAGCAAATCAACATATTAAAGGAAAACCAGTTACTCATAAATCTTATCCAACAAAAGATGAAGCTCAAAAAGCCTTTCATGAAGCCTTCAAAGTCATGGTTCAAGGAGATATCATCCCAGCAATCAAAGATGAAAAGAAGAAGACTATCTTGAAATCAGAAAATATAAAGTTGATTCAAAATATTCCAACTAGAAGACAGCATGTCGAAAGAAAGCAGCCTTCAATCAAGAAGTTTGAACAGGTATGGGATTCAGTTGTTAATTATACTGAATTTCACACAACTATGAATTTTTATCCAAAAAGAAGAGACCCTTATGCAGGACCCAAAGTTATCTTTTTACCAATGGCTGTTATAACACCTCATAAATTTAAATGTGTGTTTTGTATGATATTGTGAATTTAAAATGGAAGGATTAGTGAAAATCCAAGAATTAAGGCCAAAATGGGCAAAAGGGTAAAATGATAAATTACCAAACACGAATCCCTAGGTATAAAAATTGAGTAGGAGACTTCATATGAAAAAAATAATGCCGGAAACGGACTCAGGGCGAAAAATCGAGTGAATAGGCAAATTTGTGAAAATTGATGAATAATGATTTTCTGGTATGAAATACTGCAGTATAAGTGTACCGATAAGTGTGAAATTTTATCAATATTTTTAGGAAACAAAAATATGTCATGAACCAGAAAAATAAGTAGTTTAGGAATCTGTGGTCGGAATTGTTGATTGGATTAAAGTTAAATCGCGTGTGGGACCCGCGTGACCCAAATCCACTTAGGTCCCTCAGCCACCTCACGCCCTCTCTCTTCTTTTCTCTTCTTCTTCCCGTGGCTTTCCCTTCCTTTCCTCCATGAAAACCACTCTTCTTCCCTCCTTCACCATTTGTTGATTTCTCAACCAAATCCTTTGGTTTTTGTGTTGAAATTCATTGGAAAACACATTCTAAAGCCATTGGTGATACTCTCAAGCCTTGAAATCACCTCTTTGGGGCGCTATTGGCCAAGGGAAGATTCAAATTTATTGGGGAAATTGGTGTTCTTGGAGGCATTGGATCTCTCATTGCTTGGATAAGCCTTGGAGGAGTGTCAAGCTTTGATTGTGAGTATATTTTTAGTATTTTTACGGTTGATTTTGTAGATCCAAAGATATGAACTCTAAGTCTTTAATCTTAGATGTGTGATGATAGGGAGCTCAAATGGAAAAATGGTATTAGATGAAAATGTCTTAGAATGACGTGTGTGAGCTAGAAATGCCATGAAAAAATTAGGTGAAAAAATGGGATTTATAACTTAGAAAAAAAAGTGAAGTGTCATGAATTTGAGATGTTAAGTAATGTGGTAAGATGTTGATCATTCTAGGGTGCCTCACACGGACGTGATTGTGGAAGATTGACTTGGAGCGTACGTGTGGAACGAGACTCTCGGTGTTGAGGTAAACCCTTGGAACTGGGGTTTAATCCCTTGTGTGCTCCACCACACCTAGAGGAAGGTTGTTGTTGGATTTTGTGTTTATAGTATTGTGTGATTATGTGTTTTCATGCATTATTGCTTGTTGTGTGTGAAATTGTGTGGTCTCTGGCCGGTAGACGTGTGTTGGTTTGGACATCCGTTGGACATTCCGTTGGGGATTCCGGTCGGGTTTTGTCCCCAGTTGTTTGTGGTATTGTATGTCATGCATATTACATAATGTTATTGTTGCACATTGAGTGAGCCATGGGGTGGAGAAAGCCTCTAGTACCTTGGTTTATTGAGATATATTTGTATATCTCACCTCGCGTTTGGGGACATCATTTCAGGGCATTATGAGCACGGAGGAGCTTCAGGCAAGAAGCCCACTTAGTGGATGGCTGTTGCATGTGGTGCATTGGGCTAGCATGGCATTTTGGAGGAGTCTATTTGATGCACATATCATGTTATGTAGTATTTTGAGACTTAGATCATGAACATATTGCATGTTGAGTTTTCCATGATTTTGTAGTGTTCATGATTACTTTCTAAGTCTTGTATTTTGATTTCTATTCATGTCTGGACATATTTGTATACCTTGAGTGAGCATGGGATTTTGTCCATAGCCACTTATGATGTATTTGGAGCATGTATGATATGATGTAAGGGCCTTAGGCCTATTTTAGGATTGATTAAGTATATGATTGACCAATGTATGAAATTGAACCTTGTGATTGGAACTATATAAGAATTGAACATGTAAACTGGACTGTGATGGGTTGTAAGTGCCTCAAGGCTTGTTGGTCCTTGTGTGTGCCACCCAATTAGTGTTATGTATTTTGATGTTTTTAGGTGGCCTTAGCAAATGGAGGATCTTGGTAAAATCAAAGGGACTATGGCCAATTTTCGAGAAATTGGCATATTTTTAGCGAACCTTGGGAGAACATATCTCCCTCCATTGTGATCCAATTGGTATGTGCCTTGGACCATTTTGAAGATGGTGTTACCCTCTTCACCGTGTCAAAAATTGAGATTAAACGGAATTAGGAATTGAATTGTAGAAGGTCGGGAACATAGGCCCTTTGATTGCCCTGCACAGTTGCTAAAGCTGTGAGGACCTTAAACTTTCTGCCACTGGGCGCTTTAGCGCCCTGGAACCTGTGAGAAATAGTTGTTCTCTGCCCATGGGCGCTAAAACGTTCAAGTTGGGCGTTTTAGCGCTCGTTGCCCGTTCAGCATACACATGAATTAGTAAAATTGGCATAAGTTGAGCTACAAAGCTCCAAATTGAACGCGGTTTGAAACCACTTGTAGCTAACAAAGAGAGCTATACTATAGTAAGAGAGATGAGTAAAACAATAGTTTATGGTTTTAGGCTTTGGTATTGTGTTCCGCATAAAGATTTGAGTTATGATCACAGTAACTTGTAAATGTTGTAACAGATGTTAAAAAGGAAAAAAAAATTCACGTAAATTCAACTAACTACTGTGATTGTAACTGCGCTTAATATCATATTTGATGATAACACACCGGTCCGGTAACGGGGTGTTACAGCTGTTTATGAATATTTTATTCATGGATTCTGTAAGAACCCGCACCGCTAATTAAGGTAATTAGTGAAATAATTATGATAATTAGGAAATAATTCCGTAATTGACCCTAATAATTATTAATGGGCTTAGATAATTATATTGAGTGAGTAAAAATGCTGAAAGTCGCCTTTCGGAAGAAAAGCGCAGATACCGGTTCTGCTACTCGGTATAAATGTGTACCGGAAAAGTATCCCGGAAAATTATAACGAACGCATGATAATTACTAGAATATTATGTAGGACTTGTAAAACAAGTTTCAAGTCAAAATGACGTAATCTGATGCCAGAACTGATACTGGCTATGGAAAAGCGCGTACCGGAAAGGTGCTCCGAAAAATAAAATAAAAATATGACAAATCTTAGAAAAATGCGTAGGTCTAGATTCCAAAGTTTGGGATCAATATCTTTTACTTTGCGATTAAGGCTAATACTGTGTGATTAGTGCTTGGGCCTATAAATAGACCCATTTGGCACAAAACCCTAGATATCCTAACTACCCTACGTGAGTGGCTGCTGCCTTGTGAGGAAAACACTATTCCATTGCCTCCCTCACCATTCTTGAAGCCAAGTCTTCACCTTTGCTTGGTTCCTCCCCTTTCTTCTTCATCAAAACACCTTGTGGGAGTGTGTGGGTGCCTTGTGAGTGTGGAAAGTCATTCTTGGGAGTGTTCTGCCTCTGTGCATGTGAGGTTTGAGGGTTGTGGTGTTGTCTTCATGGTTATGAACCATTGTTCATACCATTAGAGGTTGCAAGAAGCCTCCTTTGGTGCCAAGAACCAACCTTTGGTGTGGCATTTTCGTGTCCTTGGGTGTGCTGGACTTGTGTGCAGTATTGAGAGCTCCAAAGTCACCTTGAACTACTGACCAAGCTTTGGGGTAAGTCACCTTAACTTGATCATGTGTTTTTATGGTTTAAAGGTGGTATCTTGGTATGTTAATGAGTTTAACATGTAACCAACACATAAGTGAACCTATATATGCTTAAAGATGCATGCTTTAACGTATACATGTGTTAAAAGTTGGACCTTTGGGATGGATACTCACGAAATGCAGAAACTGCATTCTGTCGTGAGATATCCGGATATTTGTCGAACAGATATCCGGATATCAGTATCCGGATATGGTATCCGGATATTGATATCCGGATATGGGATCTGGGTATCCGGATATGACATATCCGGATATGTCCAGTGTGATATCCGGATATGACATATCCGGATATGCCCCTTCTGATATCCGGATATCCTGGGTTCTGCGCAGACAGTAGCTTTACTGTATGAACAGTAAGCTATGGGGTGTGTGTGGACCCTAGTTTAAGGAAGTTGAACTTCTGTAATAAATGGACTAAGTCAGAATCATATGATTAAGGGCTTATGGCTTTGTTGGAAGCCTTAAGACGTAAAACGTAAAAGAAAGGCGTAGTCTTTAAGTTGTATGCATGTTGTGCATTGATATTGACTTGATATATGGTCCACATCAGATTGTGATACTGCTGTTTGAGGACTAGTGAGTGGTTGGACTCTTGGCTTGGATAGCTAGCTTGCAAGGTAAGCTTTCGTGTCCTCGGTTTAGCCATTTTGATGTTCCACCATGTCCCATGGGGATGGGTTTATGCATGCTGTGTTACATGCTTTGATTATTTTGAAATGCTGTTGAGCTGTTTATATGTAATGAGCTATTATGATATGCATGTGGTGTCCACCTATACGGTAAGCCTGAGTATGTAGTACATACAAGATGGTGAGGCTGTGGTGAGGTACAGGTAGCGTCCTGGTACTCATGTAGGCATAGACGTATTCCTACATTTCTCTGGCCAGTAGATTTGATATGCACACATGACATGATTAATTGCTGCATCGCATAGTTTTGGAACTTATATTGTAAATACTGTTTTTGAACTTATATTACACATGTAAGTGAGCTTGGGGTGGAGACTCCTTGAGGACCCCTTGTCTTACTGAGATTTCTTGTTAGAGATCTCACCCCACGTTTGGGGACGCTTATTTCAGGATCAGGTAATGTTGAGGGCTCGGGTGGCAGAAGGCCAGAGCTGAGTTGATTTGATGATATGCTGACTGCTGTTTTTATTTCCGACTGTTGTTTATGTTTCCTGTTGAGTTTATGTTATGACTGTTATTGGGCTTTGTTGCCTTATTTGGTGAGCATGGGGTTTGTCCATGCCACATGATTGTGTTATTGTTCTTTTGGTTTAATGTTGTAATTAAAGTATCAGGATTTTGACCCAGGCTGCATGTTGTAGTCCTGTGGTTTTAGATACTCACATTATATTTATGTACGAGGTATTCAGTTAGTTGTCTTGCAATTTACATACAGGCAGTATTTTTATGAAAATGATTAAGTAATCAAGTTGGTTAAGTTAATGACGTCATAATTGAATTAAAGAAAAAGTTATTCCGCATTTTAATTAAGCGTGGCTTAATACGATAGCGTGTTAACAATCCGGGTTAACACGGGCTGTTACAGATTCACTGATACAATTTATTTTGACAATTTAAATGTATTCAGAGAATTTCCTATGAAGATGCAGACCACCATTAAAGAATAGAAGGAAAGGTTTGCTAAGGATAAATCCTTGTTCTTAATAAGTCATTGTTCTTTTCCACTGTTTGCAGAGGAGGGAGAGATGATAATACCAACTTTTTCCGTGTTAATGATTGGAATTTCTAACGAATCATATCCCACTAACAACAAGGAAGAAATACCAACAAACATGTCCACAACTTTTGAAATATATGGAAGAGAAATAGCAAAGGTATATATGGTATCAAGATGAATTGACTCTAATCCTTCACAGAATAAAAGTGGATACAGGCTAAATTATTACAGCCATATATCCATCATCTATAGTAAAGATTCTCAACCACTGAAGGAAGAAGCCAAAAAACTTTTACTAAAGCTTGAAAATAAGTTTGAAACAATGGGTGAACAGTTAGACACATTACCTGATGAAATTATTTTAGTCATCTGTACTAGTCTTGGTAACTATGAAAGTCACTTAAAAAAATGTCCACGTTGCCCAGAAAATGAAGAAGAAGAAGCAATAATTGAAGACAACTATGAAGAAGTGACATATAAACATGCGTAGAGTTGAAAAAAAAGACATGTAATTATTAAAGTTATTTATCCGTTATCTATTTACTTTAATAATGTAATTTGATTTAACAGCTGTAAGGGCAAGGATTTTGCCAGAGCCTAGTGTCGGTTATATAGTATTATAGATAAGAGTCTCCAGAAACGAGAAGAGTAAGAGTTGTCTAAGTTGAGTTATAAACTCTTAGATTTAGTGAACAACACTCTCTCTTCTTTACTTAGTATTGAGTAAAAAGTCTTTTGAGATTTGAGTGAAAGCCAGATTTCTGGAGCAGAGTCTATGCAACTACCTTGTACTATCATTTTATGAAATAGAAAGAAGTTATTCAAAAATCACCAAATGATCACGTCAGATTTATTCATGAGAAGCTTTGATTTAGTATTTTTATATGAACAACATTATTTGCAATATCATGTTATGATTATTTTAGATAATATGCATATAATTCCTGCACTAATAGATACCGGAGCATCATGGTCTCATATTTCACGAAAATATATTTCAACAAGTTCAAATTTGGTTAGAAACTGATTTTTTAAATTTAGTAGATTATACTCTTACAGAAGATTACATAATTATTGATAATGTAAAAATAGAAAGAATAAAATTATCTGAACATCAAATTTAGAAAGAATTAGAAAACAAATACAATGGAAGACAACAAGTCTATAATCAATCAAGATATACAAATTATAAACCACAAAGAAGAAAGGTCAGTTTTTGCCTTTGATGGATTTATAGATCGAAGTAAAATTAGAAAAGAAGATTTATCATTAGAAGAAAAACATAACTGTGAAAGATCATTATTAAAAAAGATTTACAAATCTAGTATCTAGAAATAATATAATAAAATATAGATTCATGTATGGCGAAGAAGCTATATTAATGGAACAAACAGATGGAAAACTAGTAGTTCCAGATATAAACGATGAACAAATTAGAAAACGTTTAGAGAAAATTAAACCAGAAGAACGAAATAAAATAGGATATATAGATATATCTACTATTCAGATATTAATAAAATCTACATTTTTAGAAGGAATAGAAAGTCCAATTACTTTAGAAATAAGAGATGACAGAATACTAAATAAACAAGAAGCATTAATAGACAAAGGAAAAGGAAATTTAAAAGAATGAAAAATTAAATTTGACATAAACGTAGACCTAGGACTAAGCATATATAGAAGATAGAAATTTAACATGATTTAAAAAAAACATGATTTAATTACAAATTAAACAGAGAAAAATTTATGAAAATAGGAAATCATCCATTTACTATAACATATAAGATTAATTATGCACTAACAAATAGTCATCATAGTATTGGTTTTAAACAAGATGAGAAAATAAGGATAGATAAACTTTTCACTCCCTTATTAGAATTAGAATCAAATCAGAGTTTATTTAAAAGAAATAAGAATTCAATATTAATAGAAAATATGAGAGAAAAAGAACTAAATCTTAGAAGAACACAATCATTAAGAATTCAACCAACAATGGATATTATAAGAGGAAGAAATTCAATATCAGGAGAAGAAGCCTTCAGTCAATTAAATAGAAGATTAGATGAATTGAATAATAAAATATGAATTATTCAATAGCAGTGTTATTAATGTCTGGATTCATAATTACTAAGAAAAAAACATTGAAGAAAAAACAAGTAATATTAGAATATGAAATAATTAAAAAAGGCCAAATTTTAAGAGATAGAATAAATATTATAAGAATAAAAAGAAATTTAGAACAAAGAAAAACAATTCTAGAAAATATCCCTATAAATAACATATGTTATGAAGAAAGATATATTATTAAAGAAAATTTAAGAATAATAAAACCCATAATAAAATATTTCAAAGAAAAACTAGAAAATTTATCATAATGATAGAAAAGAAAATTATAGCTAGAAATAATCTTAGAGGATAAATCATATGTAATAATTAAAAAACAAGAAGAAAATAAAGCCTCAATTATAGAATGTAAAGAAGCTCCAATGCTAAAAACTGCAGAAAATTGGTTAAATAAAAAAATATAAAAATACGAAGAAAATCAAGATACAAATAATCCAAATTATCATCAATATTTATATATTTTAAATAATATAGAACAAGTCTTTAAAGAAATACCTGAAGGATTACCAAAATGATAAATTATAAGAATAGAATAGAAACAAGTATGGCTGAATTGAGAAATTGGTATCAGAGCTCGGTAATCGAGTTCAAAAAATGAATGAATGAGTACTGTTTTAGAAATATTAAATAATTTAGTCCAAAAAGTAGAAAAATTAGAAGAAATTTTAAGTTTAAAGAAAAATTATTTAGAATATATATACAAGATCCTTTCTTAGAAAATCCTTGTTTTAGTACGGAATATATTAAAGGAAAATATAAACCTTATGAATATGAAACAGAACATGAACATAAATTACCATGTGTAGAAAATGGAAAATGGCCATATTTATATCACACTTTTGACCCACAATTAAATAATATATCAAACATGTTATAATATCTAATAAAGTGTACTTGTTCCAATAAAATAGAACCAAAAATAGAAGAAAGTAAGAAAAGAAGGGAAAAATGTTTATCTTTTTAAATGACACAACTTATATTTCCTTTCACTCTCACAAAGAAATGAGACCCACACTTTTATTTTTTTGTCAACTCTCTCTCCTTTTTTATCTATCTCTTTCTCTCTCTTAAAATGACACAACTTTACATCCTTTAAAATGACACACACCTTACCCAGAAAAGAATTATAAATATTGAAGAAAAAGTAAATAAACACCCAAATATAGAAGAAATTAAAATATTAATTAAAGAACTAGATAAACAAAAAGGTTTAACTATATCAGATTTAGAAAAACCACTAGAAATATTAGATTCATCATCCTCAATAACTAGTTTAAAAATACAGCCTCCTAAGAAAATATGAATTTAGAAGAAACAATTGGTAAATTAGAAAAGATAATGGCAAGTATGAATATAGAAGAAGATGAGGACGAAAATCTAATAGAAACTGAAGAAGTAATTTTTGATTATTCATCAGAAGAAAATCCCTATGAAAATCCTTATAATGAAACATTTTTTGTAAAGACAGAAGAAGGAATTAGTCAACCAGAAAAGAAAAGAAATTATGAAAAAATGTACTATGGAGATTATGAGAATATACCATATATATAGACAAGGCTATGCAAAAAATAAAAAAGGACAATGGAGTTATATACCAGAACAATATAAACCAAAACTAGAAATATTTGGAAGAGAAGATTTATTAGATTTAGATCGTAAAGTAAACCCATATGAAATCCTACAAAATTGGAGTAATAGGTATAGTGTAAATATACAATTAAATGAAGAAATTTAAAATTTGCAACCAGGAGAACTGTTTAATTTTATTACACAAAACAACTGGAAATGTTTTACAATGACTACAAGGACTATCAGGAATACAAACAGAATTATTTCATGGAATTAATGCATTAACCACATTTCAAAATATAGTAACATCTATAGGAAAAGAATTTATAGGATCAACGAATTCAGAAATTGCACAACAAACTTTTCAAGAATCAGCATTTTGGCTTATAGCAAATATGAGAATATGTAATATGTGTTATTTGGAAAATTTTATATGTGAATTTACTAGTCAATTTTATCAATTAAATGGAGAACAAAAAACTCAAGCATTAGATGTATTTTATAAAAAACTACCTCAGAATATTAGTCAAACCTTAGAGAAATTATATTCTCAAACTCGAGAAGAAAGAAAAGTAGAAAATAAATTAGGTGGACGAATAAAAATACTTAGAGAATGGCTAAATGAACAATGTAATAATGAAACAATTAAACACTAATCACAAGTATTGAAATTATATTGTGATAAACAAATAGATACAGTAGGAAAATATGGATGTAAAAGACCGCCTTTTAGAAATTCCTAGTTCCGACTGGACCTATTACTTGAGAAACAGAAAACAGAAAGAGAGACTGAAAATTCATATTACTATTGCATTGCATCAGAAGAGTACATCCAGTATGTTATATACACCTACTAAAGATAAACAGAAAAAGAAGAGAAGAAGTTTGTTACAACGGAATCCAAGTTTGTTACAACGGAATCCTACGTGGCACCTTATACAAGATTCTAGAATAAGAATAAAAAATGAAAATATATGGTAATACTCCCCCTCAAGATGGAGAGTAGATATTGAAAACTCCCATCTTGGAAAGAAGAGAATGAAAAGGAGTAGGAAGTAAAGCCTTAGTGAGCATGTCAGCAAGTTGGCTGGAAGAAGGAACATGAAATGTACGTATAGTGCCTTTATGAATGTGCTCCCTTATAAGATGACAATCAATTTCAATGTGCTTTGTGCGCTCGTGGAAAACAGAATTGGCAGCAATGTGAAGAGCAGCCTTACTGTCACAGAATAGATGTGCAGGTCCAGTATGAGCAACATGTAAATCACGTAATAAGGAGAGAAGCCACAACAATTCACAGGTTGTAACTGCCATGGATCTGTATTCTGCCTCAGCCGAAGATCGGGAAATAGTATTTTGCTTCTTGGATTTCCAGGAGATTAAAGAATTACCAAGAAAAATACAAAAACCAGATGTAGACTTACGGCTATCAGGGCAAGAAGCCCAATCAGAATCACAAAAAGCATTCAATTGCAAAGAAGATGAAGATGAGAAAAGGACACCTTGTCCAACAGTTGACTTGAGATAAGCCAAAACACGATAAACAACATGTAAGTGAGGTGTCCTTGGGGATGACATGTACTGACTGAGGTGATTCACAACATAGCAGAGATCAGGACGAGACACAGTAAGATAGAGCAGTTGACCAATGAGTCTACGGTATTGCTTCGGATCAGGCAGCAAATCTCCTTCATGCAGGGAGAGTTTGAGATTAATATCCATAGGTGTGGAATGAGGTTTGCAGCCAAGTTGCCCTGAATCCTGTAAAATTTGTAAGGCATATTTGCGTTGACAAAGAGAAATTCCCTTTGGAGAACGGGCTATCTCCAATCCAAGAAAATACTTGAGAGCTCCTAGATTTTTGAGTTTAAATTTGCTGTCCAAAACAGTAGTTAATTTCTGCAACTCAGAAGAATCATTAGAAACAACGAGGATATCATCAACATAAACCAAGAGGGCAACAAAAAGAGTATCAGTCTTCTTAACAAATAAAGAATTGTCAGACTGTGATTGGGTAAAACCAAGAGAAAGAACTGTGGAGGAAAATTTGGCAAACCATTGCCTAGAAGCTTGCTTCAAACCATAAAGAGACTTAGTGAGACGACAAACTGCATTAGGAGGCAGCTCCCCCTTACTAGAATACCCAGGAGGAATTGTCATATATACCTCTTCATGTAAATCCCCATGCAAAAAAGCATTGTTGACATCCAATTGAAGGAGGTGCCAATTATTTATAGCAGCAAGGGCAAGGAGCAATCTGACAGTAGTAATCTTAGCAACAGGTGAAAAAGTATCAAAGAAATCAATACCTTCTTGTTGCTTAAAACCTTGAGCAACAAGTCTAGCCTTGAAACGTTCAAGAGAGCCATCTGAATGGTATTTGACACGATATACCCATTTACAACCTACAACAGGTTTACCAGGAGGCAGTGAAGTAATATGCCAAGTGTTGTTAACCTCAAGAGCATGAATTTCAGTATGCATAGCAGCAATCCACTCGGGTATTTGGGAGGCTTCAGAATATGTGGTAGGTTCAAAATGTTGAGAAATAGCATTAACAAAGGCTAGATGAGGTGGGGTTAAGTGATCATAAGAAAGATGATTGGAAATAGGATGAGCTGTGGAAGAGCAAACATAATCCTGAAGGTAAGGAGGAGGTTTAGGAAGGCGAGTTGGTCTGGATGGTAAAGGGGCAGGTTGTGGAACAGAAGAATATTGGGGAAAAGGAGGGAAAGGAGGGTCAGTTGGTTTGGAAGAGGTAAAAGGAAAAATGGTTTCTGAAAATTGAACATCCCTAGAAATGATGATACGGTTGGAATGAAGGTCCAGAAGTTTGTAACCTTTATAGCCAGTAGGATAGCCAATGAATACAGCAGGTGAAGATCTAGGAGAAAATTTGTGACGGGTTCTGGACAAGGTGGAGTAATGACATAGACACCCAAAAACTCTAAGGTGGTCATACTTAGGGGACTTGTGACAAAGAAGTCAAAAGGAGTTTTATTGTGTAGAAGTGGAGATGGAGTTCGGTTGATGAGATAAATGGAGGTGAGGATACACTCAGGCCAATACTGCAAAGGTAAGTTGGACTGAAAATGCAAGGCACGTGCGACATTGAGTATATGCTGGTGTTTCCTTTCCACAACCGAATTGGTCGGTCAACACATGAATGAAAAATTTGAAGACCTTTGGATGAGAAGAAATCAGATAAATGAAATTCAGGAGCATTATCACAACGGATTGATTTTATTGGAAGATTGTATTGTGTGAGCATGAGTGTATAAAACTGAGGAAAAACAGTTTGGAAATCAGACTTTTGTTTTAAAAAATAGCACCAAGTAAAACGAGTAGCATCATCTACTATGGTCAAAAAATATTTATAACCATCAACTGAATGAACATGAAAAGGACCCCAGATATCACAATGAATTAAATCAAAGGCAAATGAAGATATTTTGGGATTCAATATAAAAGGCAATCTGCGTTGTTTAGCAATGGGACAAATCAAGCAAGGAGAAGAGGCACAATTGTTATCAGTAAAATGTAAAACCTGTTTCATTGAATGTAAAATCGGATGAGACAAATGACCAAGACGCAAATGCCAAACAACAGAAGACGGTATACCAACAGTTGAACAAAGGACCTAATATAGAAACAAAGGGAAAACCAAGAATGTCAAATATCAATGTAGGCACTAATGTTGAAAGTGTTCTCAATAATGTATTATATCCAAAAGATCAAAATCATTTTTGCAACTATAATTCTATAAAGGACGTACAGTGAGGTAAGCAAGGATCCTATGAAAATTGTTAAAAGGATACAATTTTTTTTTTTAGTAAACACTCCTTGTGTTCTTTGTCAATATCCACGAAATGCTTTTTAGTCCCTGACAATAAAAAAGGACCAAATTGGTCCCTATTATGATGAAAAAAGGACCAATGAGTACTTATTACAATTGACAGAAGGACTAAAGTGGCCCCCTTTTTTTAATCATTTTATGGACCAATTTGGTCCTTTTTTATTGTCAGACACTAAAAAGGATTTCATAGATATTTGACAGAGACAAAAAATGATATATTTTTTTTTTTTGTCAGTTATGTTAGAAGACAATGACAAGCATCTAAAATAATATCCAGAATCACTTTCTAAAAAGTCTCGCTGAAGCTCAAAGCCCGGCAGGTGTTTCACAAAATAATACACGCTGTCTGCTTAGTTTTGGACCAGATGCGTAATCTGAATCTTCCAATAACCATTACGGAGAATATGGTTTTTTCAGTTATCAATTGACTTTTCAACTAACGTTACTCATAATTTTACCTTTGCTTCCATTATGTCAAGACTCAGTCGTGAAAATAAAAAATAAAAAATTACAAAAAGAAATCAAGAATCAATTAATTATATTTCTTTCCGTTGGAAAATAGTCTGAAGTTCAGTCACTTGGATGCCCCAACAAGGCACATTCGAAATGGACAAAAAGGTTTCTTAGAACGTAATTGAATTGGTTATAAGTTGTTAACTAACTCACCTATTAATTCTAAAATATATAGACTAATAATTTTATTTTTATTTTTTTGGAAGGTAAGGTGAGTTGAATTGAATTAGGCCTAGTTCAAACTCAATTTAGACTCAATTCATTAAAAAAGTAATCACTCAACGCACTGTGAACTCTAGACCAAAGTTTTTTTATATTGTTACTGATAGGAAGTCTTCCTACTAATTTTCTTCTTCGAGATTGAAATTTGACCTTTTCGCTGAGAGTGCAACTACTTATTATTATACCGGATCCTTACTAATACAAATTGTAACTAATTAGATCCATGTTTTGTCCTTTTAAAAAGATTAACGAAATAAGATAGTTATCTTTCATTATATATTACGCACTTATTAACAAAAAAAAAATTTCATTTTCAAATCATTAATAACTTTGCTTAGTTAATAAATTGCTCTGTTGTAATTTTCTAATTAAATAGTAATTTTCATGTGATGAAATAGTAATTTTCTAATTAATTGCTATGTTGTTTAACGCACATTATTTTATTTACATTTCCGAAAATAATCTGTATGTTTTTGTAAGGCAAGTAGGCAACACTGATGGACTTATAACAAACTATGGCCCATGCGTGGGGACCAGCATATTATTTCATCACATATCCCAAAATATATTTCGTAAGATTTTATAGGGCAGTATTGATGGACTTATAGCAAACCACGGCCCATGCTTGGTGACACTGACCAGGATATTATTTATCTATGGAGCTTACTCTGAAAGATTTCATGAGAGTTATGTGATAGGAAAAATGATTGTGTAATGTTACGAGATTCATTTTACGTGCCTTAATTTTTATTTTTATTTTTGTTTTAAAAAATATGGGTCCCACAAAATATTGTGTGTGTAAGAAACTTTAATGTATCATGTTAAAGGACAAAACGAAAACTCTATTATGAATGGAGTAAAAGATATGTCTGTCTGTCTCTATGGTTTTACGAATTATTATTTGCAATTTGCAAACTTAATACTCATTCGTGCACGATATCACATGTTCGTTGGTTCTAAACTCTATTTTTACTTTAAACTTTTAATTTAGTTTCAAATTTTAGATTCATCTCTAGCTAATGTTACTAAATTATTTCAATTTCATATTTCGTTTTTCATTAACGATATGGATCAAACATGTTTATGTGGGACTAAATTTAAAAAAAAAAGGACTCAGAATTGAGTTTTTCATATGCAAAAGCTTACACACTTTTCTTCGATGCTATTGTGGTTAAAATGATACGGTTACTTTCGTCACTTTAAAACCGAAATTCAGAATCACGTGAAAAAATAAATGGAACAAGTGTTTGTTATTTATTTATTTTTTTGGTAAAAGAGTGTTTGTTATTTTAAAGACACAAGTTTGTGTCATATTAAATAAAATTATTCTATTTTGGTGATTTTTACCTTCTTTCCTCTTTCACAATACTTTCATTTTCTCTCTCTTCCAAATTTTGGGAAGAAAAGAGAATATAAAAAAATATTAAATATGCATAAAAATATATTAATTTTACTTAAAATCACCCGGAATTTATATTATTTAGTGACATGGCGGAGCTCAATTTTGGTACAGCAGTAGTATGTACTACTGCCATTGGAGATTAAACACTTGTTTTTAATATATATTTTTTTATTTTCCATGTCATCAATCAGCATATGTGTTTAATTTATATTGGAGGGATATATGAAAAAGTGGATAAGATAATAGTATTGCAGAAATTTCCGACCCGGCGGGGTCAACTCCGAGGTGAGATGGAATTTTAAAACACTAATGGCTTGATTCGTGATAAGCTATGTAGCACCGATACTGACACGGGACACGTGACACGATACGACACGACACTCCGACACGTTAATTTTAAAAAATATTAGATTTCGATACGTTAGGACACATTTTGATATTAAATAATATTTTTAATTTATGTGGTGTATATTATATTTAATGTTCAATAATTTAATAAAAAAATGAATCTAAACTTATAATATTCATAAATTTTGCAAAAAACATAAGATATCCCAAATATTTATATTAAACTCAATAAAATAGTAATCGTAATCCAACGAATCTAATAGTTGGAACTAAAAACTCAACGCAATGTAACCTTTAAACCTTTTTTTTTGAATTTCTATAACGTGTGTTGGAGTGTCGGAGAGTATCAAAGTGTCCGAGAGTGTCGAAAAGTGTCGGACACGACATATCAGAGTTTTTGAAGTGTGAGTGCTTCATAGGTGATAAGTCTCTATTAGATATTTAGGCCTTGTTTGGGAATTTAGAGGAAACAGAAAGGAAATGAAGTCAAGGGAGAGGAAGGGAAGGGAAATGAAAAGTACTCCCTTCCCTTGTTTGAGAGTTAAAATCCCTCAAATTGAGTTTTAAAAGCCTTTAGAATGTGTTTGGTATAGGTTTTTGTTTGGGTTTGACAGGAAAGTGTGAGTGGCAATTGAATTTGACCACGTTTGGTTTAAGTTTTGAAAAAAAAAAAAATCATGCAAATAGGAAGCCTGGGCAACGACTTCATAGTTGTTGTTTTTTTTTGCTGCAATTAAGTATTCTAAAATACCACTTCATATGTGGTATTTTAGAATAGGTGGGGGAGTGGAAAAAGTGGTGCCAACTTCAAGATTGAAATGACCCTGCATGTGTGTAAAGTGAGGGACTTCGGTTATTTTTTACAACGGGGATAATTTAGTCAATTCAACCAATTTTTCCATCACTATTTTACCTCCAACCAAACATAGACTTTGCAAATTTACATAAATTTCTGCAGTAATATTTTGGGTAAGCCAAACATATGTTTACCAGTAAAAAAATATCTCATTTAGCAAACGTCCGTTGATGCTCTTTTTCTCAAGAAAGATGAATTATACTTTGCACTTGCAAAAGGTCCCAGTTCAGGTGCCATGTTGATGCGAGAGCCGAAACGGCAGCTATGGTGTTGCTGCAAGTAAGATTTGTAGGGTTCCCATGACTGGTAAAATCCCAGCCCAAATCCACGAATATTTAAGTCATTACTATACCCGCTGAATTGGTCTTGAGGCCTTACCCATCCAATCGTGTGTATTTTATAAAGCCCACTTCTTCTCCAGGGATCTTTGGGAGTCATATAAAGATAAACATATATTGAATCGCAAAATTAATATTATGTTTCAAGAATTTTATAACATAAAATAATAAATGTACCTTTACCAAATAATTTAAATTTTTAGGTTAGAATTTATTTTTCACATAATATTTAAGCTTTTCTTATCGACACTACTCTTGATGTGGTGACTGGTGGGCTTGTATATGAATTGTTCATATTTTTAAACCCTTAATAAAAGAGGCTCTTAGTGTGATAGACCTATAAATTATTAGGGTTTTATGTTTATTATGTTGTAGGAAAAGTGATTGTGTAATGTTATAGAGATTCATTTTGTGTGCCATATTTTTTTTCTTTTTTTTTGTTTTAAAATGTGTGGGCCACACAAAATGTTGTGTGTGTAGGAAAATTTGTTATGTCATGTTAAAGGAGGAAATGAAAACCCAAATTATTAACTCTTCAATTCTATAAACCTTTTGGCATGAGAGTGTGCCTCAAAGAATAATATTATGTAAAATAATAAATATATCTTCACCTAATAACTTAATTGATTATTTAGATTATGAACAACAATACGTTAGTAATGTATCTATACATGTTAATTATTAGATGAAATATTTAATAAATAATGTGGTAAATATAACACTGGCCTATGAATTTCTCTCAAACTTTAAATAATATTTAGTATATGTCAACTGTGCATAAGAGATGACCTAACAACCAGCGCCTTTCTCCAACTTTGATTGATGATACATCATTCATTGCTTAAGCACAGTGATCCTGCGTGACTAAGCCTGCCAAGAAGGCTCTTCGGCCAGTCATGTACTTAACCAATTTTTTGCAAGGACATATCTAGAAACTGTTCTCATAATACAAATGAGATGTGAAAATTATGTTATATGACATTCTTATCATGATTTAGTGGAGTTCTCACATAAGACAAGCTACTACAAAAGTATTGTAAAAATTCATGTAAAGCAAAAAAGTGTGAAAAATATTGTCTTATTAGAATGAGAAGGACGTAGCTGTAGAGATGGATAGTGCAACTAACATTTTTTTCTTTTGGTAGTCGAATCAAGGTTCCATTTTATGGCGACGAATTCATCCAATTATTGCTTTTGTTGCGTTAACTCAAGTTATGAGCATCTCTTCACTTCCAAATGGAAAAAGTATATCATGAAGAAAATCCCATCCTAGTCGATCATATGTTTTCTCAAGATCGACTTTAATTGCCATTCATCCATTGTTACCTTACTTAGACTGCATGGAATGGATAATCTTCTATGCGCAACAATAATAGTATCTAAGCTATATTGATTTGGCATAACCAAAAAATCCATATCGTATCGTAGACGATTAGCTAGCAGTTTAATTAATAATTATTTTATAAATGACATTACATAAACTGATATGCCTGAAATGTTTAACAGATTTTGGATTGTTCACTTTGGGGGCGGCGAGGATTGAACTCGGACACGGGGCTCTGATACCATGTAAAGAGAAAGTAAGAAAATAGGGGCGGCGAGGATCGAACCCGGACACAAGGCTCTGATACCATTGATAGAACCAATTCAATCCAAAAGCTTAAACTATTGGGTGAGACTACCTTAATAGTTTTATATATCTCAACACGATCTCCATCCAAATATTCCATGACTTTCTTTGTTTGAGTAGAAGCATCAAGGTCCTTTGTTGAGATTTTTAGTCGTGGTCCTACTCCGGGAACCCATGAGTCATTCCATGAGTTAGTAGATTCCCCATCTCCTAACTCCCAAACAAAATTCTCTTTTAACACTGACCGCACCCTGCAAATATTTTTCCATAGTTTGGAGTCACCAGTCTTGCTAACAAAATTCGCTCAAGAGATTGCTTGGTGCAGGGATCAAACCCTGTCTCAAGCAGTTTCTTGGAAAATCTTTGGGGGCAGAATCTTTGGTTGGGGGATTAGTCTCGTCCTTTCTTCGGTTGCGAAGCTTAGTGCACCCATCCTCACAATGAGGGGCTAGCCCAAACGGGTCGTACCCCGAAGGCATGGTGGCCGGAGAAGGGTTGAACAGATACCTCCTGGCAATGTAAAAAAAAAAAGAGATTATTTTATCGTCTATTCTAACAGTACTTGTAACCAAAGATTATCAATCTCTATCTATATTTTCCAGGCTAACTCGCCTAGAAATGCTTCATTATAACTTGAAGACTCTTGATGTTTAGGCCTCCCGTTTGCTTCGGTTGAATTAATGTGTTCTAGTCAATGAGGTGCAATCCCCTTCCTTGATCAAAAGTGGCCCAAATAAATCTTCTTTGTAGCTATTCGACTTCTTGGATTACTGTTCCCTGCAGTTTTGTGTATTGCATGCATTTGAAAGAAAGGCATCGTTGATATTACTGATTTCATAAGGTGATCCTCCCTGCCATGGATAGGCACTGGGATTGCCAACCCTGTATCTTCATCCTGATTCAATCCACGATGTCTTTCTATAGCTCCTTAGACACCCTTCCGGGTTCTTCATTCTCTTGAGTCCATTTATATATGGTCGATATCGTTGTTGCCATCTCCTCTGATTCATTTTTAGAAAAAATTGAATACTTGACATAGCTAGCTAGGCTTATTTGTAACCCTGAAGCTACGCCAAACTCGTTTAGAATGTGAATTAAAGAGATCATGAAGTCATAAGATGATTTAATCAAGGGTTCAATTTGTCTGTAATTACAGCAAATAAGTTAAGTTATTTGCAGTAAGCCCAAACGATGTCGTTGTGGGACGAAAATCATGATATTTTTATAATTATAATTTTTTTCAAGGTTATAATAGTCTCTATATTGATAACTTTTTAAGATTTCAATACCAAAACGATGTTTTTTTGGGAATAAATGCAGATAACTTATCTACATCAGAATTATTTTTTCCTTTAATTAAATATAGTTATATTTTTAAATTAAAATAATTTAATAACTTTCTTAAATTTTATACATAATTTTTTTTATTTTTTGGATACATTACTTTAAATGACTAAGATTTTCAAACAGAGAGATAGTACACGGACACGGACACGGGACACGACACGCCGACACGTTAATTCTAAAAAATGTCATATTTGGACACGTTGGGACACGTTTTGATATTAAATAAATTTTTTAATATATATAATATAATTTATATTTAATATATATATATATATATATATATATATATATATATATATATATATATATAACCAATCAAATAATAAATTTCTATAACCAATATAAATATTTAAATTTTTCATGTCAAACAGAAAAAAAAATCAATTTATAAATTATTTCATTTACACTTAGTTAACAAAAAAAAATTCAAGATTGTTTATAAAAAAAAAATTAAGATTTAAAAAAAAAAACATGTCCCAACGTGTCCGAGCATTGACCACGTGTCATAAAAAGTTGACTGCGTGTCAAAAAAAACGTGTCGAAATGTGTCGGAGAGTTGACCACGTGTCCCCAAAAATTGACCACGTGTCGGACACGTGTCCGTGTCGGACACGTATCCGACACGTAGATTTCCCAAAAAATCCCGTGTCCGTGCTACCCAGGATAGTACTATAGCTATAATAAAAGACAGTTACTTACCTGCGTTGACCCATAATTTTATTTAAAATTTAATATTTTTTAATAAATAATAAATTATTTATTAATAAATTTATAATAAAATTAAAAAGTAAACTTAGTGGTATAAGTGTATAACTGACACTTTATAATGAGGTCACATTGAATTGAAAAACATCCTCTTTATGAAAACACAGAATACAAGAATACGGATACAAAATTAATGCTTATACTGTAATTCCTGTATTCGAAGAACATATGTGAGAAGCTAGAGTGCTGAGTGTTGAAAAAATTCAACATATAACCGCTGCATTGAGTATTCAGTAAAGACACATTATACTTACGATCTATTTTTTATTTTTATTTTTACAATCTCTTACCACCAATATGTTAACCGTTGATTTCTGCCAATCAGCGGTTAAGATTTATTGCGAATGAATAATTAATTAATAAATTTTATTTGTGAAAATCCTAACCATTAATTGACGGCAATCAACGGTTAAGATATTGGTTGCAAGAGGTTGTAAAAGAAAATAGGTTATAAGTATAACTTTTCCCTTAGTAAAACAGTCATAATATAATAATGTATCACATATAATACATAATTATAGTAATAATTTTTTTTTTATCTTTAGATATTATTGGCTGATATCATGAAAAGAGAAAAAATAATTTTATTATTATAATTATATATTATGCGTAGTACAAAATTATAATAAACTGTTGTTGTATTGGGCTGATTTATCTTTGTATTATAATTTCAGAATGATTTTATTGAATTGATCTATTTTGTTGTTGAATTGATCTATTTTGTTGTTAATCCCCTTAGATTAAAAAAAAAAACTGTTGTAATAATCAATGGAAAATGTTCTGCTTAACTTGTGTAATTAGCAATTTTTCGAATAAGAATATCGTAGCCCACATGGGTTTGCGCACTCAAGATGGATATTTTGCTTTTCTTGGGAAAGTCAATGTATGATGTATCCCATTTTTACTTCCTAATGATTTTTGTTTCTGAAAACAAAGTCAATGAGATATGATCCCACAAGAAAGAGAATGCGAAATCTAGGCCCCAACACTGCCACTGCAAATCACATTCTACTTTTTCGTTTTCGTTCATAAAGTCAAACATAAACGGAAAAAATAAAATAAAATCACAAAAAGAAAGCACAAAAGAAATTTTAAAGCTGGATGATAACCTTTTTATTTATTAAATCAATGAACAATTAGAGAAGACATAAGAGAATTTAGTTTCTCAGACACTAGCTAAAGGTAACAACTAAAAACAACATTGTTTGACTTTCTTATTCTGACCGCCATCACGAAGATCTACCAGTAACGGCGTCATTCAAACTCTTTGGAAAGATTACGCACAATTTTCGGGTTACATGCTTTACGTTTCATCACTTTTGTGGCTGGCTTCCTCGGTGCACCTGGGCATTCTAAGATCATTGGAATCTTGTGATCTGAAGATGTTGGTGTCTTGAATCTACCGTTCTCTGATCCCACGTGCGAAGATGGAGCCACGGGTACTGTGAAATCTCATTGAAAAAGAAAGAGAGCTTTGTGAATTCATGATGAACTTCATATTGAAAAATATCAGAATGAATCATTACCTTCAATAAGAGTTAAAACTCAATACTTATACACACCTGCTTACGTGAATCAAGGCTAACTAATCTAAAACTGAAAAGCTAACTATCTAACAAACTGTAACAAACTGTAACAGAAGACTAACTATCTAACTAACTTTATACAAAGCCTAACTAACTTATACAAAGCTGAATGAGGATGAATGAGGATGAATGAGGATAAATACAAAGCTGTAATACCCCCTCAAGTTGGGAGGTAGATATCTCGAAGTCCCAGCTTGCTGATTAAGTTCTTGAAAGGACCTGCTGACAAGTTTTTGGTAAAAGGATCAGCCAGTTGACATGAAGACGATGGGAAGCAAATGAATCAAACCATCATTGATCCGTTCTCTTATCACATGACAATCTATCTCTATGTGTTTTGACCTCTCATGAAAGCTAGGATTATGAGCTAAGTAGATAGCTGATCGATTGTCACAATACACTGGTATGGCTTTGGGCAACTCCACATTCAAGTCTTTGAGAAGAAAACTAACCCATTGCAACTCACCAGCAAGTGAGGCTAGTGCTCTATATTCTGCCTCAGAGGAGGATCTTGACACAGTACCTTGTTTCTTCGACCTCCAAGTGACCAAGGAATCTCCCAAAAAGACACAAAACCCTGTGATAGACCTTCTAGTATCTGGACAAGTACCCCAGTCTGCATCTGCGAATCCACTGGGTTCCAGATTATTATGTGAAGGATAAAACAATCCATTTCCAGGAGCAGACTTCAGATACTTAAGTACATGAAGTGCTGCTTTCATATGCAAGTCAGTTGGACAAGCTACATATTGACTAAGTTGTTGGATTGCATGAGAAATGTCAGGTCTTGTTGTTGTCAAATATAACAATCTTCCTACAAGTCTCCTATAACTAGCAGGATCATCACAAGGTTTTCCTTTATCACGTTCCAGTTTAACACCTGGTTCCAATGGTGTAGAGCAAGGCTTTCCTCCTAGCATACCACCATCTGTTATGATTTCTAAAGCATATTTCCTTTGATTAACCACCAAACCATCACTTGATCGAATGATTTCCAAGCCGAGGAAATAATGCAGATCTCCGAGATCCTTAATCTTAAACATGTCATCAAGATATTTCTTCACAGAATCTATTTCTGATTTGTCATTTCCAGCCAACACTATGTCATCTACATAGATTAGTAATGCTGTGAAAGAACTACCTTGTGATTTAATCATCAAGGAATGATCAGCTTGAGATTGCTGATAACCAATTGACAGTAAGGAAGAGCTCAAACGTGAAAACCATTGCCTGCTGGCCTGTTTTAGTCCATACAAAGACTTGTGCAATTTGCACACTTGCCCAGGCTGTGGTGTTTTCAAACCGGGTGGTGGTACCATGTACACCTCTTCGTGCAACTCACCATGCAAAAATGCATTATTCACATCCAGTTGCTCCAAATGCCACCCCCGCGCAGCAGCCACAGACAACAAGATTCGAATGGAAGCAACCTTAGCTACTGGGGAGAATGTATCAAGAAAGTCCACCCCCTCAAGTTGAGTGTATCCTTTGGCAACTAGTCTGGCCTTGTGCCTCTCAAGTGTGCCATCAGCCTTAAGTTTAGTCTTATAAACCCACTTACATCCAATTGGATGTTTGTGAGGAGGCAAAGCTGTAAAACTCCAAGTATTGTTCAACTCCAAGGCAGAGATTTCAGCATTCATAGCATTCTGCCAACACTCATAACGAATGGCCTCAGAATAGGAGGTGGGTTCATTTAGAGAATTAAGGGTAAAACAAAGAGAAGTGTGATTTGGAGGACAATTCTTATATGAAAGAGTGGAGGATAAGGGATAAGGAGTGGAAGCATTCAAAGTGCAATGAAAATCATTCAAGTAGTTAGGAGGTCGTTTTGGTCTGTCAGAACGACGAAGGGGAGTATTGGGCGGATCAGGTAAAGGCAAAGCTAATGGAGACTCAGCTGGTATGATTTGAGGCTGAGGATTGTGTGGTTGCTGTATAGGAGTTTGGGTAAAAGGTGGTTGAGGTATACCAGTAGTTGTTGTGTGGGATTGAAGGAGATCATCGAAAATTAAAGATGTGGTAGTAGGATGAGCATCAAGAGGTGATGAGGTGGTACTGTGAAGTGGAGCAAAAGGGAAATACGTTTCATAGAAAATGACATTTCTTGAAACAAAAATCTGATGTGATGACAGATCAAGGACCACATAACCTTTTGTCCCATTTTTGTATCCAAGAAAAACACACTTATGGGCACGTGGAGTGAACTTGGTGCGCATGGCAAATAAGGTGGCAGCATAGCATAGAGTCCCAAAGACTCTAAGTTGATCAAATACTGGTTGCATCTTGTAAAGCAATTCGAAAGGAGTCTTCCCATGAAGATTAGGAGTACTGACTCTATTAATCAAATGGGTTGCATGTAAAATGCAATAAGACCAGAATTTCAATGGGAGCTTTGATTGAAAAAGTAATGATCGAGCAACATTCAAAAGGTGTTGATGCTTTCTTTCCACCACTCCATTTTGCTCTGGTGTCTGAACACAAGAAGTTTGATGCAATATACCCTTGCTAGCATAGAAGGAACCCATCATGAACTCAGCACCATTATCAGTACGAATTACCTTGACCTTTGTGGTGAATTGGGTCTCAACCATAAGAATGAAATTCTGCAAGTGTAGGCGTGTCTCTCCTTTGTTCTGCATTAAAATGATCCAAGTATATTTGGAAAAATCATCAACAATTGTCAAGAAATACCTATCCCCATTAATGGAAGGAGTAGAAAGTGGACCCCATATGTCTGCATGAATCAATTCAAATGGCATTTGAGAGATGGTGCAACTGCTTTTGAAAGTAAGTTTTCGTTGTTTTGCAAAGTGACATATATCACAAGGAGCAGCAGACTTATTACATTTGATAAAAGGAAATCTATGACACATATCAGACATAACAGATTCTGAGACATGTCCTAAACGATAGTGCCAAAGTAAAGATTCATCTAATGCAGTATTGAAAGCATATTTGTTGAGAGTGCAGATATGTGCATTGTTGAAGTCTGCAACATCTGCTTCATATGTTTGTCTCTCATTGTCTGTCAACATTCCATCTTCCTTTATCACAAAAAGACCTTTGTGAAGCTCAGCTGTACCAATCACTTCCCCGGACGGAATCTGCTTTATAAAACAATTTGAACCACCAAATGTAAGCTCACAGCATATTGTTGCTAGTAATTTTGTCACTGATATCAAATTCACAGTGAATTCAGGAACATATAACACATCATAGAGTTCTAAGTGATTTGATAACAATACAGTTCCTGAATAATTTGCTGTGGCTCTATGACTATTTGGCAGTATGATTGCAACTGGATCAACTTTCTTGAGTGTTGAAAAGAAAGAAGCAAAACAACATATGTGATCAGTAGCTCCCGTGTCAATAATCCAACGGTTAAAAGCCTTACCAGAAGAATTGGTGTTGAAAGCTGCACTCTCCTTGGATTGGACGAAATTTGCAGTTGCAATATGGTTGTTATTCTCAATTCCAGCATCAATCTTTGGCTGGTTCATAACATCAAGAAAGTTTTGGTATTCTTGCTGAGATATTGACACCATGGAATCGTTCATCCCATTAGTTTCCTCAGAACCTGCAATCACTGCATTAGCTGAAGTAATCTTCCCTCTGCCTCTAAATCCTGGAGGGTACCCATGCTTAGCATAGCACGTTTCTACCGTATGGTTGGTGCGGCCACAATATGTACATAGCCTTACACCTCGTCCACGTCCTCCTCTTCCTCTGCCAAATGGAGTTCCACGAGCATTCCCATCACGAGCATAGCCTTTTTGTTGTTCAGTCACATCATATGCTTTGGATGCAACATTTATTTCTCCAGGAGCTTCAACATTCATTTGACGTTCTTGCTGAATGACTAATGAAAAAGTCTTGTTCAGATTCGGCAAAGGATCAATCATCATTACTTGTGATCGAACTTGAGATAATTGATCATTAAGGCCTCTTAAAAACCTTATTATTTGATCCTGTTCTCTACATTTCTTGAGTTTATCGGATGCTCCACAGGTGCAATTTGGTAATGGTTGGAGATTCTCCAATTCATCCCAAAAGGTTTTGAGTTCAGTGAAAAATTCACTTACTGATGTATCTCCTTGATGAAGACGATGAATGTCTTCTTGTAGATCCGCAATTCTGAATATATCAGAATGAGAAAACCGTTCCTCAAGATTTTTCCATACCTCATGAGCTTTTTCTATCCAAAGAATGGATCTGGCAATAGTTGGTTCAATGGATCGATGCAACCAAGACAACACCATAGTGTTGCAACGATCCCATGCCTGAAAGGTTGAGTCATTTTCTCCTGGAATGGTGAACGTTCCATCAACGAAACACAACTTATTCTTGGAATGCAACGCCATCTTCATCGCATGTAGCCAGGTACTGTAATTCTTGCCATCAAGAGGTTGACTTACAAGCATCAGTGATGGATTTTCACTGGAATGCAAATAGAGAGGATTGGAGGGATTTGTTAAAAAATCTGGAAGAGAGTTCTGGTTCGCCATTGAAGAAAAATTCTCCATGAAAACGAAGAGAAAACTAAAACGGAAGAGAAAAGCAATATCAGAGCTCTCACAGCTCTGATACCATGTGAAATCTCATTGAAAAAGAAAGAGAGCTTTGTGAATTCATGATGAACTTCATATTGAAAAATATCAGAATGAATCATTACCTTCAATAAGAGCTAAAGCTCAATACTTATACACACCTGCTTACGTGAATCAAGGCTAACTAATCTAAAACTGAAAAGCTAACTATCTAACAAACTGTAACAGAAGACTAACTATCTAACTAACTTTATACAAAGCCTAACTAACTTATACAAAGCTGAATGAGGATGAATGAGGATAAATACAAAGCTGTAATAGGTACCGCAACAATAATGTTATTGTGTTGTTGTTTTTGCTCCTCTTGATTATCTTTATCTTCTCCTTGGTCCCGCTCTTGCACTGATAGTTGTTTAATAATCTCGTGTTGTTCTTGTTGAATTGAAGTTTGACACTCCTTCTCGTGGATTCCCATTTTCCCTTTCAGATCTTTGTCAGAGAGAAAGGCTGCACAATTCGACAAACACACCCATGAATCAAAACAATTGTTTTAGGAGACAATATTTGTTGAAGAAAAATTAAGAATAATAAAGAATGTTCAAGATTGGTAAAGAAGGAAATCCAAATCTTATTTAAAATAAGGTGGATATATAACAATGCTAATGTTGGTACAGAGAGTGATGGGAGGCTTGATTAGAGAGGAGAGAAAAAAGATGCATGGTGGATATGAAATTCTGTGTGCCTACATATGAACATAAACTATTCCTTTAAAGGATTTTCTCAACCTTGTTTGGTTTTGGGCACTTTGTGCTATTATGACTTAGTGAGAGAGATGCTTTGAAATCCACGACGACAACAAATGTTAAATAGTGTTGCGAATATGGGCTTGGACTTAAAACCTTGCGACACGATCTAGTGAATTAATGGAGAACAACAGTTGTCACTCATAGTTGACGGCGAGTAAAAGTTACCGGAGAAAAAAAAAACTGTCCCTTGCTTATTCATAAATTATTAATGGAGAATGAGTGTTGTTGCCATGCGAAGTGTGGAATTCAACTACTAGTGGGTTGTGATCTGAATGCACCTGCCTCCATCAGCGGAGGATGTTACCGTTGGAGCAATCAGCAATAATGGCCCAATGATTGCAGACCTTACACCCATAATGAGTAAGGAAAATCACAATAACGATACTCTTGAATGTGTGCATGAAACTCAAATATCCAGCCTGTAGAATAAAGGAAGAAAAGGGAAGCCAATTCTGATTGAAACGGAAACTCGTTACAGGCTAGCATGGGACAAAATTAATAACGAGCAGTTATACAACTCTGAGGAGCCAATTGATCATAACCAGGGGTGAAACTGGCCGGGCCGGCTATGGCCCGGCCCATTAGTGGCCTGGTCTGGCTCGCCCTTTTTATTTGACAGGCTGGGTTTGAGTTGGTGTAAATGTTTGATTACATAATTGGGTCGGATTGTTATATATGAAGTTTGGCCCACTAGCCTCCATGGCTGGCCCATTTGTTTAATATACTAGAGTTACTCCTTATTCTTATTTTATGTAAAAAGAACCAACATCTCAACACGTGAGATTGCCTATGTGAATCTATTAAAAGGTTTTTTTTGTTTCTTAATCTTGTTTTTTTTTTTGTTTCTATTCTTTATTCTTATTTTTTTTTTCTACATTTACAAATTATTTGCCAACTTACGTAACCTTGGAATTGTATTTGCAGGGGAGAAAAGATGAAGATAAGTTTTTGGCTACTCTTGTAGTCATTATGATGTGTTGTATTCATGTAGTTATTTTAATTTACATAGTATGGATTGACTTCTTTAGTTATTGTTGTGATTCATGGTTCTGTTTGGATGTTAAGATTGTCATTTTATTTTAACAATAGAATTTGAGTATTTTGTGAAGTTGATTCATGGTCTACTTAGAAGTTAAAAATTAACAGGCCAACGGGCCGGGCCATTTATTTTTTTATAAATGGGTCAAGACAGGCTAACAGTTAGACTCATACTATGCTATCGGGCCGGGCCAAATTGAATTTTTTTTACATAGGCTTGGGCTGCACAGGGCAAAGCTCGGCCTAGCCCAGCCCACTTTCACCCCCTAATCATAACGTGCAAATCATGAAGGAAGTTACAAAAAATCAGATTGAGGCCACTGCAATTAAAATAATTTCAAGGAGAATGAAAAATACTTTTTGAGGTACTGATTTTTTGTTTTGTTTAAATTAGCTGAATGTTTATTTTGCTTTAAAATATCATTCATTTGAAAAAAGAAATATTTCTTTTATTTCTTATTTTAGGAAACTAAAAAAATATTAATTATCTTTTGATATTTTCAATAAGTGAAATAAAGAGATCCTTAAGTCATGATTTAATTAAGGGTTCATTTTTTCTAGCAAATAAGTTAAGTTATTTGCATTAAGCCCAAACGATGTCGTTTTGAGATGAAAATCATGATATTTTTATAATTATAATTTTTTTAAGGTTATAATAGTCTTTATATTTATAATTGTTTAAGATTTCAATACCAAAACGATATTTTTTTAGGAATAAATGCAGATAACTTATCTGCATTAACTGCAGAATTATTTTTTCCTTTAATTAAATGTAGTTATATTTTTAAATTAAAATTATTTAATAACTTTCTTAAATTTTATACATAACTTTTTTTCTTTTTTGGATACATTACTTTAAATGACTAAGATTTTCAAACAGAGATAGTACTATAGCTATAATAAAAGACAGTTACTTACCTGCGTTGACCCATAATTTTATTTAAAATTTAATATTTTTTTAATAAATAATAAATTATTTATTAATAAATTTATAATAAAATTAAAAAGTAAACTTAGTGGTATAAGTGTATAACTGACACTTTTAATGAACATTGAATTGAAAAACATCCTCTTTATGAAAACACAGAATACAAGAATACGGTTACAAAATTAATGCTTATACTGTAATTCCTGTATTCGAAGAACATATGTGAGAAGCTAGAGTGTCTGAGTCTTGAAAAAATTTAAGATATAACCGTTGCATTGAGTATTCAGTAAAGTAAAGGGAGACGTTATACTTACAATCTATTTTTATTTTATTTTTTTTATAATCTCTTATCACTAATATGTTAACCGTTGATTTCCGCCAATCAACGGTTAAGATTTATTGCGAATTAATAATTAACTAATAAATTTTATTTGTGAAAATCTTAACCGTTAATTGACGGAAATCAACGGTTAAGATATTGGTTGCAAGAGGTTGTAAAGGAAAATATGTTATAAGTATAACTTTCCCATTAGTAAAACAGTCATAATATAATAATGTTTCACATATAATACATAATTATAATAATAATATTTTTTTTATCTTTAGATATTATTGGCTGATATCACGAAAACAGAAAAAATAATTTTTTTATTATAATTATATATTATGCGTAGTACAAAATTATAATAAAGTGTTATTGTATTGGGCTGATTTATTTTTATAGTGTAATTTCAGAACGATTTTATTGAATTGATCTATTTTGTTGTTAATCCCCTTGGATTAAAAAAACTGTTGTAATCAATGGAAAATGTTCTGCTTAACTTGTGTAATTAGCAATTTTTCGAATAAGAATATCGTAGCCCACATGGGTTTGCGCACTCAGGATGGATATTTTGCTTTTCTTGGGAAAGTCAATGTATGATGTATCCCATTTTTACTTCCTAATGATTTTTGTTTATGAAAACAAAGTCAATGAGATATGATCCCACAAGAAAGAGAATGCGAAATCTAGGCCCCAACACTGCCACTGCAAATCACATTCTACTTTTTCGTTTTCGTCTTCAAATCTTATTATTCAAATTAAGTTCTATCTCCAAAACATTCATCCCCTCATAAAGTCAAAGATAAACAGAAAAAATAAAATAAAATCACAAAAAGAAAGCACAAAAGAAATTTTAAAGCTGGATGATAACCTTTTTATTTATGAAATCAATTTACAATTAGATAAGTCATAAGAGAATTAAGTTTCTCAGAAACTAGGTAAAGGTAACAATTAAAAACAACATTGTTTGACTTTAAATTCTTATTCTCACCGCCATCACCAAGATCTACCAATAACGGCGTGATTCAAACTCTTTGGAAAGATTACGCACAATTTTTGGGTTACATGCTTTACGTTTCATCACTTTTGTGGCTGGCTTCCTCGGTGCACCTGGGCATTCTAGGATCATTGGAATCTTGTGATCTGAAGATGTTGGTGTCTTGAATCCACCGTTCTCTGATCCCACGTGCGAAGTTGGAGCCACGGGTACCGCAACAATAATGTCATTGTGTTGTTGTTTTTGCTCCTCTTGACGATCTTTATCTTCTCCTTGGTCCCGCTCTTGCACTGATAGTTGTTTAATAATCTCGTGTTGTTCTTGTTGAATTGAAGTTTGGCACTCCTTCTCGTGGATTCCCATTTTCCCTTTCAGATCTTTGTCAGAGAGAAAGGCTGCACAATTCGACAAACACACCCATGAATCAAAACAATTGTTTTAGGAGACAATATTTGTTCAAGAAAAATTAAGAATAATAAAGAATGTTCAAGATTGATAAAGAAGGTAAAGAAGGAAACCCAAATCTTATTTAAAATAAGGTGGATATATAACAATGCTAATGTTGGTATAGAGAGTGATGGGAGGCTTGATTAGAGAGAAGAGAAAAAAGATGCATGGCGGATGAAATTCTGGGTGCCTACATATGAACATAAACTATTCCTTTATTTTAAAGGATTTTCTCAACCTTGTTTGGTTTTGGGCACTTTGTGCTATTATGACTTAGTGAGAGAGATGCGAAGTATCCAATGCAAACAACAAATGTTACACAAATGCACAACATTTTCTTTCTATATATGAGCTGGATATGGGAAAGTAAAGGACTTTTACTCTCTTAGTCAGCCGTTTAAAACTAACTATATAAAACTTCCTTTATGCAATTCCCTTTTTCTTCTCTAATTTCTACAAACTTTGATGCATCTGTACACGTGGTTTACAACGAGAAAGCCATTCAGTCTTAACGCTCATGCTACTTTGCATTATTAAATATTTTCGCTACTATTCCCAAGATACATTTGACCTTAACTGTCCAACAAGGATATTTATTAATTATATCTCATATCATAAATTCTTCTTTGTTTGTCAATTGTCACTATTTTTATAGTTGTTGGTAAATACCATGGTTTCCACTTATTCAACACTAGCAAGCAAGGGACACTTTTTTTTTCTCTGATAACTTTGACTCGAAGTTTCCTCCGTGAACTATGAGTGACTTTGACATAAATTGGGGGCGGATAGCAGACATTCTGTTTGTTGCTGAATGCAGGGGCAGCAACAAATGTTGTTCTCCATTAATTCAATGGTCTAGAATGTGTCGCAAGGTTTTCAGACCAAGCCCATATTCGCAACAATATCATTGTATATATTCACATAGATCTGATTGTGTTTTGGACTAAATTACAATTTAAACAATAGCTTTAAAATTTTTTTTTCTTCTGAAATAATTAGCAAATTAAAGGCTAATAAATAAGCTCTCTATTTATATATATATATATATATATTTGTTATATTTAGGGGGATAATATTTCTCCTACCTACTTTCATGTGAGTGCATATCTCTTTCTTACATGAAAAACATTAATCCTATTGAATTTATTGTTACTATGTATATAAAAAGTCTTAGAGTCTATTGTGAAATGCTATTAGATATGCATATGGTTTGCTTTACGATTAAGTTACTACTTTCATAAGATTCATTAAGATTGGTATGATCAATTGTATTTATAATTTTCTTAAAACATATAAAGTTAATTTTTTTTTTTTTTGAAAAAATGATTGATATAATATGTAAGGGTTCGCTTTTTCTGAAGTTACTGCAGATAAGTTATCTGCAGTAAGCCTAATACGATGTCGTTTTGGGGCAGGAATCATGATGTTTTTGTAATTTTAATTTATTTCAGGGTTATTATAGTCTTATAATTATAATTATTTAATTTTTCAATTCCAAAACGATGTCATTTTCGGAAAAAATACAAATAACTTAGTGCAGAAATATTATTCCAAATATGCAATATGAAACTTTTTAAAAAGTACACTACCAAAAATTATGAGAGACCATTATCATTTATCCATATATTAAAAGAAAGTTTACATAATTTGTCAGTCCAAAGTAACACTAAATTATAATAAACCAGAGGATGGAACCACTTATGAGAGAGTATATCATTAAATTTCTTTAATTTTAGAAAGTTTACAATGATCTCAAACATGAAATTCCTAAATTAAATATCAATTTATTTTAAGCACTGCTTGCTTTCAATGCACCTTTAATACTAATATATAGAGCAAAATAATTATCATCTAGCTAGGTCCTACTACCGGCCATTTATCATGTAGCTGATAATTGGGGCAAGCAAGCAATAGAGTAGAGGCTTTTGGTTGGACTTGGGATTCCTAAACTTTAATATGATCCATCGAGGGGAATTTAGAGGTTAGGTAAGTTTCGTTTCTTGGGGGATACCTATATAGAGAGGTTAAGAAAAAGGGAAAAATGTGTATCATTTTAATTAAAAGATGTAAAGTTGTGTCATTTTAAATGAGAGAAAGAGATAGATAAAAGAGAAGAGAGAGTGAACAACAAAATATAAATGTGTGGGTCCCACCTCTTTGTGAGAGTAAAATGCAAAGATAATTGTGTACACACAAAAATTAAGGATTAAAAGTAGAGAGGTTACGATATCTGTCATATTGTACAAAAAAGAAAAGAAATGATACTTTTCAACTCGGTAGATGAAATTGACAAATCGAATATACAAGGAAGAGGAGGACCCAATTGGATTACTTGAATTTCACCAAATCTTCGAGAATGATGATGTTCTTCCTTTTCTTTGTCTTCCTTGCTTTCCCACCATTTCCATATTTCTTAAGTAATTTCTTTGATAATTGAGCATGTTTCGTGTTTCTTAGGACCAAATAAGATAAATCTTCATCATCCGGAGGTATCTTCTTGCTCATAGTTGAAGAAATAATAATGAAACATGAGAGCTGTGATTATGAGTGCTAAATAAATCGGTGGCCTTCCAGGGTTCTTTGACCTGACTCGTGAAGACCTGAGTTTTCATGTCTAAAATTGATTGTTGGAACTAAGTCTGAACCTATATAAAAACTCATTTAAAAAAAAAAAAAGTTTCAGACTCCAATTTAAAAACTCAGCCTGAGAGCCTCTCTGATTGGCCTAGTATATACTAATTTTTATTTTTATTTATATTTTTTATACTACTCATAATAGCTTCCTTTCCTCAACACATTTTACCCTATTTTATTGGTTAAACAGATTTTTAAATGATTTTATTTTATATTATATTATTTGGATATATATTGAATTTATGAATCTTTGTGGAATTATTAGTATTTTTTATCGTATATTTTATTTGAATAAATTTTTGTTGTCTTAATCTTTTTTTAATAGGTTAAACCAGACTTTTATTTTTTTAAATTAATCAAATCACATACTAATAATTATATTCATAACAACTATTTAAAGTGTCATATTCACTGCATGTGATATTATTTAAAAATAGTTTAAAGTGTCATATTCACTGCATGTGATATTCCAAATTTAAAAAGTACAACCGGAAGGAGTGCATCTTCAAAACTTATGCAAATTAAGATATATCTCCTAAACGAACAAATTTTTTATACTATGGCCACATTGAGTACTCAGTGCAATAGTGGTATTATAACTATGTATTCTCTTACACGTAGTACTAAAACATCCATCCCTTCATACTAGTTAAACATGACGGGAAAAATAAATTAAAATCTCAAAAAGAAAGCACAAAAGAAATTTAAAAGCTGGATGAGTAACCTTTATATTTATCAAGGGAAAGATAACTATTTGTTGCTAAAAAAAAAAAAAAACTTCTACACACACATAGAAAAGCCAGAATATAGGCTCTGTTTGATTGTTGTTTTTAAAAACAGTTTTTTAGTTTTCAAAACAAAAAAATTAAAAAACTCGTTTGGTAAGGTCTGTTTTGTAAAAAATATTTTGAAAACAATAATTATTTTTTTGTTTTTAGAATCAAATTTAGAAAACATGTCTGAGTTGTTTTTGTCTTTTGTTTTGGTTTTTAACTTTCAAAAATAAATAAATATAGAAAACAACGGTTTCCATAACTATTTTACAAAACAGTTTTAAGAAAAAAAAACAGAACACAATCAAATAGACCCTGTGACTGATCCTGACTTTTTTTAAAAAAAAAAATTAGTTGTATTTTTTATATTTGTCTGCTAAAAAAAATCATGTAGAAAAAAACACTCATTTATTAAATCAATGTACTACTAGAGGTAACAATTAATGATTAAGACAAAGAACATTGTTTGACTTTCTTATCTCACGGCCATCACCAAAACCTACTAGTCACGGTGTGGGGGGAACAAAGATTCAAATTCTGGGGGAAAATTACGAAAAATGCTTCGGTGACTAGCTTTTTGTTTGGTGGTTGGCACCCTCGGTGCACCTGGACATTCTAGGATCTTTGGAATCTTGTGATCTGAAGATGTTGGTGTCTTGAATCCATCGTTCTCAGATCCCACGTACGAAGACGGAGCCACCGGTACTGCAACAATAATGTTATCACGTTCTTGCACTGATAGTTGTTTCAGTCCAATAATCTGGTGTTGTTTTTGTTTGGTGGCTGGCACCCTTGGTGCACCTGGACATTCTAGGATCTTTGGAATCTTGTGAACTGAAGATGTTGGTGTCTTGAATCCATCGTTTGATTCATCATTCTCTGATCCCACGTACGAAGACGGAGCGACCAGTACTGCAACAATAATGTTATTGTGTTGTTGATTTTGCTCCTCTTGATGATCTTTGTCTTCTCCTTGGTCACGTTCTTGCACTGATAGTTGCTTCAGTCCAATAATCTGGTGTTGTTCTTGTTGGATTGAAGTTTGGCACTCCTTCTCGTGGATTCCCATGTTACCTTTTAGATCTTTGTTTGAAAGAAAACTGCACAATTCAACGACACACCCATGAAGCAAAACGATCGTTTTGGAGAGAATGTTCAAGAAAAATTTAAGAATCAAGAATGTTTAAGATTTATAAAGAAACTAAAGAAGGTGTTATGAATAGGAGCTAAAGAACACAGGTATGATTGATCTCTTTTAACCCTACTTTATGCAATCACTCAGCGCGTGCACACGCCCACTTTGGCTAAGGCCGTCGTATAGTGTGTAGTGATTTGCTGTCCCCCAGATACCTAATTCGTAGATATCTAGAGAGAAAGCACTAGATCCAACATCAACTATCTAACCTCTGGTTAGACATCTCTGCCTCATTCAGAACATAAGGAAATCCAAATTTTATTTAAAATAATGTGGATATATAACAATGCTAATATAGGTATAGAGAGTGATTTGAGGCTTGGTTAGAGAGAAGAGAAAAAAGATGCATGGTGGATGTAGGTATATATGAACGTAAACTATTCCTTTATTTTAAAAGATTTTCTCAACCTTGATTTTGTTGGTCCCATATGAACTCCAAATGAATGAAGTGAGTTTATTAAAAAAATTATAAACAAATAGATACAAATAAAACCAAAGTGATGAACTCAACAATATGCTTATACCTTGATTCCCAAATTAGTTTGAATGCTCGTCAAGAAGAAAGCTCAATGGCCTCTTTCTTTTTAATAGTCAAATTTTTTTTCTCTTAAATGTTCAAAAACTTTATGTTGAAAGCTCACTACCACTTTGGAGAAAAGCTCCTAGTATGGTATTTATAGACTTTTTCTAAAAATCAAATCCTAAAGAAAAATCTAAAGATTATCATGATCTTAAAGAAAAGTTTCCAAAATATGTTTTTGAAAATAAAATCAAAATCTTCAAATTAACTTTTCAAAAATAGATAAAATCAAATCAAATATTTTAAAAGGAAAATTAATCTCAAATTAACATTTTATTTTTCAAATCAAAAACTAAATCTTAAAAATCTATTTAGATTTAAATAAGATTTTTAAATCTTCTTTCCATACTTTCCAAAACAAAACAAAAAAGATTCTAACTCAAGACATGAACAAGATTCACCTCATTCAACCATTACATAAATTTAAGATTTTATCTTGCATCTTCGATCTTCACGATTTCATGACAATTGTGTTGCATTCTCTTCATCGTAATTCATCACAAATTAAGTCCTACAACAACTTCTAAAAAACTAAATAAATCGTTAGATAATTTGACTTTATTTATTTGTTATCATCAAAATTATACCAGGTGTGGAATCCAACAGATTTGGGCACCACAGACTTTCTTCATTGCATGCATGTGTGTTATGACTTATGAGAAAGAGAAGATTTTTTTTGAAAACAAAGGAAAAGCAAGAAAAGTTACACAGATAGGTGAACCATCCTAGGAGTGGTAACCCCTAGTATGTCCCTTGATAGTAAGGTAAGACACTCCAAAGGAGGGCTATAAAAAAGATGGATATCCCAGTCATCAAAGCTAGCTAAAGAAGCCATCCAATCTGCAAGTGAGTTGCCTTCTCTTGGAGTATGAGTAATTTCTACGTCCCGGGATGGTGGAGAAGGTTGGTGATCCTCCCAACGATACTGGAATAGGGGTGGTTTCTGTGGCTGTCAGAGGAGATAAGACCCAAGGCTGTGGAGGAGTCCCCCTCTAAACAAACTTTACGATACCCCTTAGACCAAGCTATCTGAAGACCCACAAGAAGACCCCATAATTCTGCTAACAGGGCATTGCCACACCCAAGGTTCTTCATAAGTCCAACGAGCCAGCAACCGCCACTATCACAGATAACACCCCCACACTTCATCCAGTTCTGGGTCCCACGGGAAGAATCATCTTTATTAACTTTGACCCAATCAAAGGGAGGATGCTTCAAACTAATTAACAACTCTTGCCGCACGGGAGAAGTAAGGCCTGCACGATGAAGAGTAGCCTCGGCCATTTCTAAGTTCATCACGAAGCTTGAGACATTCCTGGCGATGGAGGCAGGGTCGTGGTGACTGTTGTTGAAGATGAGGTTATTACGTTCCTTCCAAATGATCCAGCAAGCCACATCGAAGGTTGTTGACCATAGATGGCCCCAAGGCTCAGGGTTAGATGCTTTAAGATTATGAGCTAACCAACTAGGAAAGTCACGATCAAAGATGGCAAATCTATCCTGGGGGCGGATAAAGAGATGCCAGATATCTCTGGAGGTCTTGCAGTCCTTGAAAACATGTGAGGTATCCTCCAAGGGGTGCTGGCATCTAGGACAGATCGACGATTCGGCCATATGTCTCCTGAACCTATGGTCATTCGTCAATAAATTTTCGCCCATCAAAAGCCAGATTAAAAACTTAATACGCTAGGGTCCCCTCCACCTCCAAGGGATGGACCAGTCGATAGCTTCCCAGGTAGTCTGCCTCTCCTGTAAGAGCTCATACGCAGATTTCACAGAGAACATGCCATCTGAGGTAGATGACCAAACGACCTTATCTTCTCCATCAGTTGGGTCAGGGGGCATAAAACTTTCTAGGGAGGCGATAACAGAATGGGGGAGGAACGAACTTAAGGTGGGCCAGTCCCAGTTGCCATCTGCGCTTACGAACTCATGCACTTTGCGGTTTAACAAGTGAGGAAGGTGTTGTTGAGTAGCATTAGAGATAAGGCAGTCCACCGAAGGTAGCCACTTGTCAAGCCAAAATTTGGTATTATGACTGTTACCAATCAAAATTTTGGAGCCTTCCAAGATAAGACCACAGGATTTGGTGGTACCCGTCCATAGATTGGAAGCAGGTCTCCTAAGGTTAATCGTATGAAGGAGGGAGTCATCAACGTTGTATTTGTTGCGCAGCACTTGCACCCATAAGGCATTTCTGTTTGTTAAAACTCCATGGCCTAACTTCATAACCAGTGTTCTGTTCATCCCTCGAAGGTGCCTGAAACCAAGGCCACCATTATCTCTAAGAGAACAAACTTTATCCCATCTGGTTAAATGAACCTTCTGTTTGGCTCTGGTGGAGCTCCAAATGAAGACATGACTGTTCATTTCAAAGTCATCGCAGATGTTGAGTGGGAGGATGGACGTTTGCATGGAATAACAAGGCAAAGCAGCTAGTACTGAGCTAGTCAGAGTTACTCTCCTAGCAAGTGAAAGAGAAGAGGAGAACCAAGAGCTTAACCTTTTTTCCATCTTCTGCAGAACATGTGAGAAGGAGCCGCGGTTCACCCTCTTATGGTGTAGGGGAACTCCCAGATATTTACCCAGATTATTAGTCAAACCGAAACCCAAGCAGTCGCTAATCTCTTTGGCACGCACATGATTGACATTTCTGGAGAAGTGAACGCCAGACTTTCCATGGTTAACAATTTGGCCCGACGCCTGCCCAAAAACCCTGAGGATCTGATTGACTACAAAAGCTTGGTCAATAGAGGCTTCCAGGAATAGAAAGACATCATCTGCGAAAAGAAGATGCGAAAGCGGGGGTCCATTATGTTTCAACTGGATTGGTTTCCATGATTTGGAAGCAATTGCTGCTTGGATCAAATGGCTCAGCCTCTCAATGCACAGTACAAAGAGATAAGGAGAAATAGGGTCTCCTTGCCTTATTCCCCTCGACGACTGGAATTCAGCGGTGGTGTGGCCATTCCAAAGCAAATTCATCGAGTTGGTTGAAACGCAGCTCATTAACAAGTCAACAGTATGCTTATTAAATCCTATATCCATAAGTGTATCTTTCAAAAAACCCAATTGAGGCGACCATAGGCTTTCTCAGGTCGATTTTGATGGCCATCCACCCGACATCGCCTCTCTTGTAATTCATGGAGTGCACGATCTCCTGCACAATAACAACGTTATCAGAACCATGTCTACCTTTCACGAAACTACATTACGTGGGGGCTATTAGAGTGCTCATCGAGCTCCTGAGACGATCCACCAGCACCTTGGTCACAATTTTGTACACAACATTACAAAGGCTTATAGGCCTAAATTGTTTTAAGTTATATGGACTCTCAACTTTAGGGATTAGGCACAAAAGGGTTCTGTTGATCTCTTTCACTCCCTGGGGGTAAGAAAAATATTTGTAATAAGCTTGCAAACCGCATCCCCAACAACAGCCCACTGGGATTGGAAGAAAAAGGCTTGGAGGTCATCAGGTCCGGGAGCTTTCAGTTTACCCATCCTAAAGATGACCTTTTGAATCTCTTCTCTGCAAGGGGGGTGACTGAAATTATGAAGGACGGTTGAGTTCAGCTTCGGAAACACACCTGAGATGGGAAAGGAGGGCCTGTCATCATCCTCCTCAGAATAGAGGAGAATGAAATAGTCCATCGCCATTTGAGTCAGCTGGTTGTGGTCTGCCACCCACTGCCCATGGTCAGCTTTAAGAGCCTCCACTCGGTTCCTTCTACGTCTAGCAACAGTCGAGGAGTGAAAGAACTTGGTGTTTTTATCACCAAAATGAAGCCAATTACATCTGGAACGTTGGAGCCAGGACAGTTCTTCTCTAATAAGAATCAACTCGAGCTCCCTCCAAAGATGACGTTGAAGGGATTATAATCTTTCATCAGAGAAAGAGAAGCTTTGAAACCCACTACGGCGAAGGATCCAATGCAAACAACAAATGCTACACTAACGCACAATTTTTTCTTTCTGTATATGTATATAAGTTGGATAGGGGAAAGTAAGGGACTTTTACTCTGAGTCAACCTTTTTAATTAAACTAACTATAAAACTTCGTTTATGCAATTCCCTTTTTCTCCTCCCTAACTTCTACGAACATTGATGCATCTGAGCACGTGGTTTACTATGAGAAAGCCATCCAGTCTAAACATGCATGCTACTTTGCATTACTAAATATTCTCGCTACTATTCCCAAGATACATTTGATCTTTTAGGGGGCGTTTGGTAGAGGAGAAATTTTTTTTTATCCGGGAATCGCGATTTCTGGGAATATGCTGGGAAAATGAATTTGATGGAAATGTTACTAAAAAGCTGTTTGGTAGGCCAAAATATTTCCGGGAATGTTGGACCAATTTTTCTAAACTATGTTTGATTGATTTTAAAATATTGCTGGGAATGTATGATAATTTTACAATAATAACCTTATCCATCAAAACCCAAAAACCTGCAATTTGCATTTCTCGCTCCCTGTAATCCATCTAAACTTTTGTATTTCTTAATTTCTCTCAATAATCATTCTTGTGTGTATTCAGAAAAGACACCCTCATGGCCTCCAATCACTCCTTTCCTGTTTCAGGATCTCACCCCCACCAAACCCATTTCTTATACAGCACTAGATGAGAACCTTTTTTTAACTCAGATCCAAACGCTGATCTATTTAACAAACCCCCCAAAATAAAAAGTAGATTTGGTAACTGAAATCCAAAAACTGCACAAAATAAAAATGGAAAGAAGAATTCCAAAGCCTTCTCATGTTGCGGAAGAAAGAAAGACAAAACATAAGCACAATTAGATTTAGAACAGTACATGAAATGAAACATTCATTCATCAATTTGTGTTATTGAAATTCTTTTCCACGGGAAGAAGACGAAGACGAGGACAAGGAACATATTTGAGGCCTCGAAAGAGGTGAGAGATAAAGTGAGTAGAGACTTCGGAAAATTTCAAAAAAGGGTAAAAATGACCCAAAAAATATGACAAATTTCTCCAAGAAACCGGATTCTGGAATACCACATAATTTGTGGTATTTGCTGATGGTCTTCGGCTCCATTATTTGCACTACAATCAAAACGCCGGAGAAATTGGAATCAAGGATAAATTTTTGGATTTCCTCTACCAAATATAGGTATATTACAATTCCAATCAAGCTTTTCCAGGATTCTACAAAAATCACTCCTACCAAACATGCCCTAAGGTGGTGTTTGGTAGGGGATTTATTTTGAGATTTCTGGAAAAGTGAGGATGGTAATCCTATTTATCCATGTTTAATATAGGATTTCTGAAGAAAATAAAATTCCGAGAATGTGATTTTCCTGAGCTTTTATTTTGTGAGAAAATTGTGATTGAAAATACCATCCAAAAATACCACCTCTGGCTGGTATTCTTGGATTACTAGAAAAATGAAAAATGGCAAGGAAGAAGTTGCCTAATATAACCCTTTTGTAATACTATATTGTACTGGGAATGATGATTGGTCCACTACTCCACCATAAAGCACCTGGTTCACTCCTCTTAACATAAGTTTGTGACTGTGAAGAAGAAGAAGAATGCTTCTCTTAGTCTCAGCTTCATCCTCTACTCTTTCTTTCCCTTCACCTTCATCTCTTCCTTCTTTCCTAAATCCTCGTCTTTCATTGCACCTTCCCCTTTCTTCTTCCACTTACCAAGCAACCCCACTTTTCCTTCATACCCCACCACCCCTTTTTGCTCTTCTTCTTCTTCTCCATGGAGCAATCTGGTTCATCCGTTTCTTTAGCTAACCATACACACCGTTTTTCACTATCAGTTCTGGTTCATTTTCTTAGGATTTTCTCTAGCAACCATACACACCGATTTTCACTACCAGTTTAGAATGGTGCATTCACACTTCATTTAGTGTTCATTGCTGAAACATTTTTATTGGAATTGCTAATTGTTGGTTTTTAAAATGACTATCCAGATGTACAATAGCTTGTTGTACTCCAAAGCAAATCGTGTTTGAATAAGATGGGTGAAGAAAACCCAGATCTCAAAATCTGAAAACCCCATCGTGCTTTAAGAAAATAATGAAAATGAAGTTATTGATTTGTAAGACAAAAATCATGTACATGTTACAGGTTTCCAATAATATTTTAAGAAAATAATGAAAACGAAGTTATTGTTGTAAAAATAGGTTTCCAATAATACAACCAAACATAGACTTGGTAAATTTGACCCAATATTCTTGATGAGATTTTGGCTTACCAAGTAGATTTTTGATCACATTTTAAAAATCTCATTTTTCCACCACATTCTTGGGAAACATGATTTCTCAGAAAAAAAAAATTATTCTCTACCAAAACACACCCTTTGTAAAACTATTAGTGTCTCATGTATAATGTGTGTCAATTGGTTTAATTAATCTTATGCAACATAAGATAACATTTTTTTCCTACACACCCATTGATTTGTTAATTGTAATTTTTATTTTTTTATTTTTTATCTATGTGTAATGTGTGTCAATTGGTTTAATTAATAATAAAATAGGCTTTATGGTAATTGACGTTTTTACGTTTTACATTTTGGTAACGTTTCGCAGTAAAGGTAATTGAGGTTTTAACGTTTTACATTATGGTAACGTTTTGCATAAATGGTAATTGACGTTTTGATGTTTTACATTATGGTAACGTTTTGCATAAATGGTAATTGACGTTTTGACGTTTTGTAACATGGTAACGTTTTGCATTAATGGTAATTGACGTTTCGCATTAATGGTAATTGACGTTTTGACGTTTCGCATTAATGGGAAGTTACAGGAAGTTATTTGAAACTCCGTAACTGGTGACATGGTTCAGTTATATAAAGAGAAAAATGATGAGTCTCTGATTATGATTATCTCTCAAAATTCTCTCTTTCATGATCTACCCATAAAAATTTGTATCAGATCTCTGTCACAGACGATACAAGAAAAGCAGAGGTAAAGATTCTGAGAAACGATCTTTCATCTAAAGTTCTTCCACACTAATAGAGAAAGATACACTCTTATGTGAAAATCATGATCTCTAAAGATCCTGTATCATGTTCTTGAATGTAAAATATTGAACATGAATTATTGAACAAGTACAACAGAAAGGAGTGCATCTATTTAGTTAAATCAAGCTCTATATATATTTTCGATCTGTGGATTTGGGAAAATCATTGATCAAAACATGGTGAATGTTATAGTGTAATATTACTTTATATATGAGTAATAGTACTACTACATAAGCATACAAATTAAGAAATAGAAAGAAATAACAATGTAGGGTATGAGTAGGAGGAAGAGGACCAAAAATAAAAGTAAAGAGAGCAGAAAACACACTCTCATGTGCCATATGTGTCCTTCCAACATTTCAACCTCTCTCTTCCCTTAATTTCCTATCGTGTATATAATTTAAGGGAAATAATTTCCTTATTTTATATGAGAAATTTTTTTCCTTTCTACACACACAATTTCAAGATGGATTTAGGTCTTACCTTGATTTTTTTAATCTTCTCATTTTTTTTTTTGCGGACTCCGCTTATTTATTGGGTCAATTGGAGAAAAATAATTTTTCCATGTAAAAATGAGAAAACTATTTTCTATAATTTAAATTTATTATCTAAAAAATGTTGATAAAAAATTATTTAAACGAGCCCATTATGGACCCAAATCAATTTGCGATAAGCATAATCTAGTGGGTTGAAAAGGAGAAGATAGGCCCAAAATTGAGAAAGAAGAAGAAGAAGTAGTGGTAGTGCTGAAAATGGGCCAAACTATAAAAAGCAGTGGAGCAGATTCGACGTTTCAGCGCACGACAGGGTATGTCTGCGGAGCCACATATCGAAAGGACACGCGTGACGAACAACATGAATGTCGTTCATAGAATTGGACGTTGTTGAGGGGATGTCGTGGACGTGATGGGATTCATTTAAAAAACCGAAACACATTGAAATTTGAGTTTTCATTTGGGCGTTGTTCTCTCCTTTATAATTTTTTTGCTTTGAGCCAGCTGAGATCGGAAAATCAATCTTCTCCTTGACGCGCCTTTTCGGGTTTGTTAACTTTTCTTTGTCTCGTATGGATCAATACGTATACCGTATTTGTAAAAACATATGTTTGAAGAGTTTTAGATAATGATGTTGTGAATGCGTTGTGCCAAACATTGTATTTAGACATCTTTAGTTTGTGTTAAGAGAAATACAAAACATACAAAATCATTAATATATCCTTACCTAATAATACCTTAAGATTTTTATGTTGAAATGATTCCTTATTCCTTATATGATATGATTAAGTAGTTAGGAATTTGATTCTTCTCACATTGTAGTAGAATTAAGTAAGCAAAAAACAAGGCATTATTCCAGCAAGCGTTTTGAGTTGTGGGTATGATAAATATGTGGTTGATTTAGAATTGTTTTTTCTATAAACCTGGTCATGTCAACCAATGTTCTTCTGAGTGGAAATGTTATGCTTTGTGCAGCTTTTGAAATACAATGGCAGACACTGAGGATATTCAGCCACTTGTCTGTGATAATGGGACAGGAATGGTTAAGGTAAAATACAAGGATGATTTTATTTCCAAAAATTTTGCTTGCAAAAGTCATTGGCTAGTAGTAAATTATCTTCTGCTTGCTGTTTGTCTCATACATGTGTATGGTGCCTTTCAATTTCTACTGCATTGCAATTTGCAACTTTTAGGCTGGATTTGCTGGAGATGATGCTCCAAGGGCTGTGTTTCCTAGCATTGTTGGTCGTCCACGTCACACTGGTGTGATGGTTGGCATGGGCCAAAAAGATGCATATGTTGGTGATGAAGCTCAGTCCAAGCGTGGTATATTAACTTTGAAATATCCCATTGAACATGGTATTGTGAGTAATTGGGATGACATGGAGAAGATCTGGCATCACACTTTCTATAATGAACTCCGTGTGGCCCCAGAGGAGCACCCAGTTCTGCTCACTGAAGCACCTCTCAACCCAAAGGCTAATCGTGAGAAAATGACACAAATTATGTTCGAGACCTTCAATACACCTGCTATGTATGTTGCCATTCAGGCTGTTCTATCCCTATATGCCAGCGGTCGTACAACTGGTTAGTCATTTTCTTGTTTAAGAAAAATATTATGTTGCATTTAGTCTACATTCTAAGCATGTTTTGCTGGCTATTAAAAACAACCAATGCTCTAAAAGGTTCAGTTTACTAATGGAAATATGGAATATATATGGAAAGTGAAGTCTAGCTAAGTTTAAAATTAAAAAACTTTGGTTTTGTCTCTGGCAATTTTATGCTTAAATTGTGATTCAAAACTCTATATCTTTTACTTATAAAGTAATTTTTAGCAAATCAGTTTGAGGTTGTCTAACTTGGCTGGTTTTCATTATGCTTGTTAAATTAATTTGTGCAGGTATTGTTTTGGACTCTGGAGATGGTGTCAGCCACACTGTACCCATTTATGAGGGTTATGCCCTCCCACATGCCATTCTCCGTCTTGACTTAGCTGGGCGTGACCTCACTGATGCCTTGATGAAAATCCTTACTGAGCGTGGTTATTCCTTCACTACCACAGCCGAGCGTGAAATTGTAAGGGATGTTAAGGAAAAGCTGGCTTATATTGCCCTTGATTATGAGCAAGAGCTTGAAACTGCAAAAACTAGCTCTGCCGTTGAGAAGAGCTACGAGCTACCTGATGGACAAGTCATCACCATTGGTGCCGAGCGTTTCCGTTGTCCTGAAGTCCTCTTCCAGCCATCCATGATTGGAATGGAAGCTGTTGGTATTCATGAGACCACATACAATTCAATTATGAAGTGTGATGTTGATATCAGAAAGGACTTGTATGGAAACATAGTCCTCAGTGGTGGTTCTACCATGTTCCCTGGTATTGCTGACAGAATGAGCAAGGAAATCACTGCTTTGGCCCCAAGCAGCATGAAGATCAAGGTGGTTGCTCCACCTGAGAGAAAGTACAGTGTCTGGATTGGTGGCTCTATCTTGGCTTCTCTCAGCACTTTCCAACAGGTAAATGTGCTGTAGTGATTCTAATCACTGAAGTAATTTGTGTTGCAGAACTAATAAATCCATATTGGTGATGCCCCCCATGCACTTTATTAGGGATAGACACTTATTTTTGGATCCACTTGCATTTGTGCACATCTTAGTGTTTGGATCCTCTAATTTTTAGTTTCTTTCCTCTTTATAAATAGAAGATAGGCCAAACAGTTCTTATAATGAAAAGTTCTTTTTTATACGATCCACTTGCATTTGTGCACAAGAAAAAAGTCAAAAACAAGAAGCTCCTAGAGGAGGAGTTTTTTTTAAGCTCTTATCAACTTTTCTTAAATTGTGTGCTTTTTTATAATTGAAGAGCCACAGAAATAGAGATATGCTTTTCCTGACATGTGTGTTTTTAAGTAACTTTTAAGTTAAAAATTTTATGCAATCACAAAACAACTTTTAGCTTTTATCGATTTATTAGGGATACTAATGATAAGACACTTATTTTTGTTAATGCAGATGTGGATTGCGAAGGCAGAGTATGATGAGTCTGGTCCTTCAATTGTACACAGGAAATGCTTTTAAATGCTGCAGAATGGCTAGGTGGAGGTAGGTGTCCTCGTTTGGCAATACAATAGCACCTTGCAACGATTGATGATTTGTTTAAAGAAATATTTATGTGTTGTTAGAACAGTGAAAGTGGAGTTTGATGGCAGAGTTAATTCTTTCATTTGTTTTGTTTTAGCATTGGCAATTGTTGAACAGTTGATCTTTAACGATAAATCGAAGCCATTTCAATTTGTTACTACTTGCTTCCTCAGAATCATTTTCTTCTAATTAAACCAGAGTCGGATCCTGTAATTTCATACCAAAAAAGAAGAAATAAACATATATGCTTTCCAAGTTAATTAAACCTAACATGTTCTTGGATTTAATCATATTGAATTGAGCCTCTTGCCCAATAGGTTACTGAGTTAAGATTTGTGAACGGTGCACTTGTTACATAATCTGAGTTTTCAAAATGTTTAAATAGGTTTATTTTTTTTTTTGGCTGCTGAGGTGAGATTTTGAATATTTAACGTAGGGTTTATCATCTATCATTTAACATGACCACAAAAAATTCCTACACACACACAACATTTTGTGGGGCCCGCAGCAAAAATAAAATAAAAAAATTCCGGCACGCAAAATGAATTTCTATAACATAACACAATCATTTTTCCTACAACATAACTCTTATAAAACCCTTTAACGAATATATGTTTTTGCTGTGTATTCAAAGTGTTTGAACATTCTAAATACTTAAAAGTTGAATGCATCCTTGGGGAGGGGGCTGAACCTTGAGCCATCACTGACCCCCGCACTCTCGATTAATCTCATAACCGGCTCTAAGAGTCGAAGCTTGTGGGGATACCGGAAGGAGCCAACTCGCCTCAAAGAGGTAATTAGGGCCGGGTAACTCAAAAAAAAAAAAATTACTTAAAAGTTGAAGGTTTACACAGCAAAGACTTCAAATAAATTTTTTTTTTTGGTACTAGACTTCAAATAATTTAATAAGGAATATAGTCTCATTGCATTTACCTCGGTGGTGGACTGTCTGTGATTGGGGCCAAGGTCGTCATTGCATTTACCTTGGGCACTTTGTAGGCCAAAAAGGTAAGGGCAGTTTCAATTCGGTTTTCTTATCCCAAAAATAATTCCCGTGTTCAATATCTAATTTTAAGCGGAAATAATTCTCTGAATAAATCTTTAAAGATTGTAAAAAATTAATTCGCGAGTTTCTTGTCATATAAACTTTAGAAAAATTAATTTAATTGTGTCTAATTTTGTAATTAAAATTTATAAATTTTAAAAAAAAGATAAATGAATAAAAAAATTAGATGATGGAATCGCCAATAACGAAAGTGGTCTCACAAAGCTGAGAAAGAATTTTATGGCACGACCATAGAATTCTTAGTACTCCCATTCACATATTAAGGGGGAAATAAGGAAAGTGGAAGTCAAACAAGGGATAAAATGGGAAAACATCAAATTTGATTGTGAGAGGGACCACAGTTCACTTCTTAAACTGGAATGACAGACTGTAATTGCTCAATAGATTTAATGGGATCTTAAATTATAAAATATAGTTTAAATAAACATATTCATTGTAATTTTAAAATGACGGTAAAGGAACAGGTTGAAAAGAATTTTAAATTTTTAAACAGCTGTGTTGTTTATAAATTTATATTTAAATTTTAAAAGAAAAAAAATAAACAAAAAGAATTAATGGAATTTGTAAATATAAATTAAAAAAATACAGCACAACATTTAAAAAAATTAAACACATTTTCCTCTCTTATATCTACTATCTAACAAACCCGTCTTTGTATGGTTAAGATAATCAGATTTATAGCTATAAATATTTAAGAAACAAACATTTAAATAAAATGAACAATCACATTGTGATAAATAAAAATCCATTTAAACAAAATAAACAATCAACACTTTCACCAAAACAAGAATAAAAATAAACAATCAACACTATATTTAATTTTTTTTCTTCATGTATGTTAATTAATTTTATTTTGTATCAAATTTTGTGTACGGTTGAATCAATAAGACGAGATCATATTGAATAATGATGCAAAGGAGAAGGCTTTTTCATTTTTTTACCTCTCATTAATTATTTAATAACCATTTTATCACTGATTGCAAACTATCTACCAATCTGCCCCTCTTTAATTGATTAAATTGAATTTTTAATCGATTAAATGGTCAAATGAAGATTTAATCGATTAAATCTTCTACTTAATCGATTAAATCTTCCTCTTTATCGGAAGAACAACCTTATGTATGGGAGATTTAATCGACTAAATCTTCAAGTCAACGATTTTTGCCTAATTTGATCATTTAATCGATTAAATTTTTGGTTTAATCGACTAAAGAGGGGCAGATTGGTAGATAGTTCTGAGTCAGGGGCAAAATGGTTATTAAATAATTAATAAGGGACAAAAGGGTGAAAAAAACCCAGAGGAAAAGGTTCATTGGTACTTATATTTGAAGACTGAATTATTGAGTAGATAACTATATTTGATTTGCATAATAATCAATTCCTCTGAATTGCAAAATTTTGTTTGTGGTTGATTTTTACAAAGTTCCGTGGGAGTGTTGTAGCCGTTTAAAATTCAAAAATAGCACACAAAATAGCAAGACATTTCTTTTTTATTTGAGATAATTCTCAAGTAATAGATTTGTTTTTTTGTTTTTTCTTCCTTCATGTTTATACTTCCACCATAGTATAGTTTAGAGCTTGATAGCAAAATGAAGGTGTTGATTTACCGGTGCGATGATTAACCAACGACGGCGGCAACGATTTCGTTCTTTTTTCCTCGGGCATCGCACGAGTAATTCACTAGTTTATTCCTATTATTAAATTTTTAAAATTTTATGTTCAATTAAACTCACAAGTTCTCATTTGTGTAGAAACAACACATGTGTCAATATCATTGACTAATTCAGCAACAATGTTTAACCCAAAGAAAAGAGATGCATTACATGTACAACTATTGTGACAATCTCTCCCCGCAATAAAAACAAAAAAGCATCCGTTCCATGTCTATTTGCAGTGGCTATGAGAAAAATTTAGCCATCAACAAGCAAGGTCTCCTTTCCAATCTTGGATTTAGTTTTAACATCAATATCTCAGATTAAACTTTAAATCACCCATGTTTGCAGCAGTAATTGATGTATCCTGATGATGATAGTTGGTTCCAATTTAATTCCAACCGTCTTTCTCCAAGCATTTCATTTGTCCCCTACAAAGATTCTGTGAATGAAATCCCTAAAAATTTTGGGGTATAGCTTGGGATCAACGGCTGAGATCGAGGTTGAATCGACTTGCAGTGATTTGTATGCATGCTCTAGCTTTTTGCTAATATCATAATCTTGGAGAATGTCAATGATACCAAAGTAGATGATTACATCCGAGATCTCACCATTACTCTCTGAAGGGGTAGAATTGCTATTTTCATTACCTGTGTGCTGATCCAATCCAGCTTTACATACCCTCTCAGCTCTGGCAGACATCTTTGTTCCTAGCCGAGGTCCCCTGTAAATATCAAGAATCACCACATTTATGGATAAATTAGATTTTAAATCAAATATTTACAAAATTAGGATGTAAACTAACCTATTAGGAAGAAGGCCCAAGAGAAACAAGAAAACTAAAATTTATACCTAAATCTTGCTAAAGTAATTATGTAATTATTAATTTTCTCTCTTGGCTATAGATTAGACCTACAAAGAGTAAATCCTGTACTTATAGTTTAGAAGTTAAGAAAAACATAAACTTATCTATTTTTAAATCAAACATTTTCTATTTTTATGTTACTGGCACAAATCTTCAAATCCTAGCAACAATTACTGCTCCATCAATATCACTTTTAATTAACAAATAGCTTTGCAAAGAAGGTTTTTCCACTTTTCAAAAATATCAAATGACCCCACCAGCATTTGCTGTCAACAAAATTGCCTCAAATTTTGCCATGAAAACTTCAGTCATTTGTGGTCCATCTCAACCAACACGATCATAATCATTAAAGCAGATAACTAAATCACCACCCCTAAATCACATCGACAGGAAAATGGCAAATATAATGCTGATTCATCTGCCATTGCTTGGTTTCTACATGACTTGTGGTCCAGATCCTCTTAGCTATTTGCATGTGCATGTATGATATTGATAGTTTAAGACCGTAGCATTTTTCTTCTGTTTGTTATATGCCTGGGTCCAGACGGACTAAAGCTCAAGGACAGGGCACATACAAAAAAATGAAAGCAATGGCTACCAATGGGTGCAAGCAACAGAAATAAAAATGCTAAATTCCCTATAAATCATCTAGTCATAAAATGCGGAAACTAAGAATGGTCTATGTTAAGTCGAATCCAAATCTGCAATGAATGCTGGGTTAAAATTCATAACAGCTTGAGCGGATTTTAATAGAACTTTATCAAGATTTCTAAATCTGCAAACATTGTCTTTTTAGGAAAATAAATGAATATGGAGGAGGACAATCTTAACAGTTCATTTTTGTTACTTCATAGCAATTAATTCTACATGTTGAAACAACAAAGACAAACTATATACAGGGATAAAGAGAGAAAAGGCATACCGGCCTATGGGTATCTGCTTCATATCCTGCATCTCATCGTTTTGCATGTCTCTCTTGCCTGCCAAATCCATATTCCCACAGAATTTTAATCTCTTTTGGATCCATTAAGTTTACATGAGAAAAGGAAACATGGAACTAGGAAGTAAGAAGACATATACCTGAACACAACTCATTTGGTGAACTTTTTATTTCATCAAGTGAGTGATCATCACGAAAATGAGGCCAATCAGAAAACCGTAATCCATTATCCCCTCGGCTTCCAGGAATTCACAATCTCTATCAATTTTTCTGAGCATAAGTCATTACAAAAGACCAACTCTAAGAACATCATAAAATATGTAGAAAGTAAAAGCAATACGCAACTTGGCAGCACATTCTTTAGCGTTTAAGCTCTTGAAACCAAGACTTTTCCAGGCGAAAGACAAAACTAAGATCAAGGTCTTTAAGAGTTGTAGTCTCATCAATCCCCTCCTGTGGTTTACCTGTTGTGCGCTTATAAGAAGAACCTTTGAGGTCAAACCGCTTATGAATCCGATACTCCGAACAGAATACATTGTCCATTACAATAAACCGAGTCTGTTTATTCATATCATAGCGTTCATCACATTGTGACAAGCATTCGTGCAGTATATCAATTTATAGCAAATTTTAAATTTAAAAAATCATACCTTCTGACCTCCAATAGGTTTGACACAATGTAAACCGAGGAATTTTGTTATCATAGAGTTCTTGTGCTGAGAAACATGTTGATGGTAAATTGGGAGCATCCTGATGAGCACCTGACATAGGAAAAAGCATGGTGACCAAAATCCGAAAGTGAGATTTTAATTCCTTAATATAGGTTTATAGTTTTCTCATCAAATTTAATGCATCTTCAAGTCTAGTAGAGACTAGAAACTAACCTTGACTTCAGACTTCTTCAAGGTCTTGATAATAAACCGGTCGTCTTGAGTGAGGTAAAAAAAGCTCCCGCTTTTGCCCGGTGAAGACATCTCTCTAAGTGTGTCACTGCTGCAAATAGCAAGCATGTAATCTGCGGGATCTATGGCAGATAATTCCCTTAAATGTCTAAATACCAAACAAACAAGTACCCACCAAAAGACATAATTAGTATCCATAGCCAAGCTTTTGCTTTGCTTAGAAATCAATAAAGGTTAAAAAGAACGAGAAGAAACATCAATCAACTCAAGAAGATTAATATAGAAAGTATTCACACCTGAACACCATCGGACAATAGTCTTTCCACCTGATATAAAATATAAAAACTTAAATATGACTATAAGAATCTTTTTTTTGGGTAAATATAAAAACTTATTGCATGCTGATAGTTAGAAGTGGCAAGGGTCGGCCCACCAACACATTTTTTTAATTAAATTAAAATTTCATCATTATTCTTTTATAATTAAATTCCTAAATCTGATTTTGATTTTTGTAAATATAAATTTGTAAAATCTTAAATACAAACGACACAAATCCATGCAAAAAAATAATTATTATTTATTATTCTTTATATCTGATTGTAATAAATGAAATTCCATCTCTGATATAAAATATAAAAACCTAAATGTGACTATAAGAACATTTTTTGTAGCACATTTAACATTGTCTACACGGAAGTATTTTAGAGATTAATTTAGTTGTTTTGGTTTGTAGTAAAGCAGATACTTGGTATGTGCTTAAATTATCTCTCTAATGATTAATACTCATTGACTCTCAATTTTTTAAAAAAATTGATACATTTTTTTTATTATTATACAAGGGTGTTAATATGTTTTCTGATTTAAGTATTTATTTTATCTTATTATTTGCTTCATGTTAAGCAGAAAATTTAATCTTTGTCTTCATGTGTCTTAATTTATTTTATTTCGTAGTGTTGTTGAATCAATGAAAAGTTTTGAAGACTAATATAGAAGAAAATGTTTATTTCCTACATTTTTCATAGTTGTTTTTTTCAGCGTATTTTTTTCATGTTTTTTTTTTTCCTTTGTAGGGTGCTTTTCATTGTGTTGGATAGTATTGGGCGCAACAACTGTGGCTATTTTTTTGACTATTTCTATTTTGGTAAGATAATATGCATTTCATCATTATTGTTGTTGTATGTATTGTTGTATATGAACATATTTTATTATTGATTGAGCGCATCCACAACTGCTAATAATTATTCTGGATGGTATTTAGTGCAAGAATTTTTCCTCATTTTTTGATGATTTCTTTTTGGCAGAACAATCTGTATCTCATCACTTTTGCTACTGTATGTGTTGCTCTATATGAAAATAATCAATTACAGAGTATATAATTATTTTTTATTTTCATAATAATTGGTATTTCTTAATTGCAGAGTTTTATTTATGGTATATACTTACAAAGTTCTATGTGAGGGTTGTAGTCAACGTAGTCAAAATCAGGATTTAACCTAAAATCGGAAAGGGAATAAAAAATCGTAAATCATAAAATCGTAATACAAATCGTAGATCATGCACTCTAAAATTAAATTTTTATATACATATGCTTATGTATAAATTTTTTTAAGAAAAATAGACTACCTGCCACCATCCTTATACATTTGCATACAATTGTCACACTCTAAGGGTCTAAGCTAATAAATCATTCAAGTTATTATCACCGAAGACATTCTGTTCCACATGATCTTCAACTACATCATTCAAAATTGTCTTCATCTAAACTTTCATCATGAGATAAAGTTCCTTCATTTTCCACAATCCATTCATCTTCGGATGAAACATCAGTAATGCTATATTCAACAATTTTTCTAACTTGTTTAACATTATTCCAATAGTTAAAATCGAGATTTAAATCTTAAAATCGGGACTTAAGTAAATGTATAAATCAAGATTTTATATTGGAAATGATTTTAACTGAAATCTAAATCATTTCAGCAAAAATAAATCGTTAAAATCAGAATTTTAAGATTTAATTCCAGATTTTAACTATCATGATTGTAGTTTTTTCACCTCCCTAAATAGCACAAAATACTAACACAATTCTTTCTTTTAATGATCAATTGACGACAGACGCCGACAAAAATTCTGATTTTTTTCCTTCAGCATCGGGTACCATATATACAGTCACCAATCTCATTAGTTGTACCGAGTTAAGTGCTTAAATTAGTCTGACTTTTGCTTTAGAGTGACACGTGGAAATCATTGACAAAGTCACTGCACAAGCAAGCGAGTATAGTACAGGGAAAAGAAAAATAGATTTGAAAAGTTGCTGGTCTTTAAAACCTCGGGAAAGTTGCGGCAGAATACCATCGCAGAAAGTTGCTGTCAGAAGTGTCTACCAAAAATAATTTGAAGAAAGGGATTTAAAGTAAAAAACAGGAAATTTACTGATCTTTAAAAATCTCTTTCTTCCACAGGAGTTTTGTCTCATGTTTAAAGTAAAAACAAGAAATTTAATAAAAAAGAGACAAAAACGAAAATTTAATAAACAAAAAGTAAAATTATTTATAAAAAATATCTTTCTTCTATTTTTGTCTTTTTGTTTATTAAATGTCTTACTTTTCAAAAAATTTAATTTACTGATATTTAAAAGTCTCTTTGTTTTGCGGGATTTTTTTTTGTCTCAAACAATGATCAAAATATTATTATTAGATTTATCATCTATCATTTACCATGACCACAAATTTTTTTCTACACATACAATATTTTGTGAGGCCCGCAGCAAAAAAAATTTGGCACGCAAAATAAATCTCTATAACATAATACAATCACTTTTTCTACAACATAACTCTTATAAAACCCATTATTATTTGGCAAATTTTTTATCCAAATATCATACGAATAATACTTTTTACCTGCTACACGATGTGATTCGTTATAATCGGTAGCGAATTGTGTTCGCCAATAATTTCATGACACGTAGCCGCACTATATACACACCAAATTCGTTATCACTAGTAACAAATTTCGTCTCGTCAATTTTTTTCTACGAAAATATGCCACATATCACAAAATTATTGACGAACATAAATCGCTACCAGTTGTAGCGGATAACGTCGCGTGAAAGTTTGGTGAAAAATACTGCTCGCATAACATTTGGACAAATAGTGACTCTGATATTTGAATAAAAATAATAATAATAATCAAAGTAATAATATATAAAAAAATATATGAAATAAAATAATAATTAATAATAAATAAATAAATGATTATTATTATTATAATAAGAAGAATAAAAAATAAATCATATATTAATAAGCAAATACAAATAGATATTAAAGTATTAAAAATAATTGAAACAATAATTATAAAAAAAGGAAAGAAGATCAGCACGCTGATGGGTGCATGTATATGTCAAGTAAACTGTCTTACTTATGAATTTATCTAGAGTAGATTTTTTTGGATTTTGTTAAAAAAAATAAAAAAGAAAATAAATTAACATCTATATATATATATGTTTGAGAAAATTAAGTGTGTATTATTTTAAAAGATATAAAGTTAGTTTATCAAAAAAAAAAAAGATGTAAAGGTGTGTTATTTTAAGTGAGAGAAATAGATAGATAAAGGAGGAGAGAGAGTGAACAAAAAAATATAAAGGTGTGGGTCCCACCTTTTTGTGAGAGTGAAAGGACATAAGTTGGGTCATTTAAAAGGACAAACACTTTTCTGTATACATTTTGAGATTATGATGAGGAAAGAAAACAGACAGGGAGAGGTACAGACTAGACATCGCAGGGAAAAAAAGTAGAAGGTAATATTGGGAGTAACTAACTCATTCTATGTTTTATTTTTTTAAAGCTAATTTTTAGATATTTTAGAAAGTTATGTTGGTTCTGTTTTTATGTTTAAAGTTGATATTTTAAAGTTATTTCTTTAAAAGTTGTGAATACTCTGCCAAAATTATTTTATTAATTCTTTATACTCTTTTTCTTTATTTCTATATTTGACTTTGTGAATTTGATCAATTTACTTATATTAGATATGAGAATGATCGAGTTTATAGAAATTAAATAATTTCTTTGGTACCAAATGAATACTAATGGAGTATGTAATCTTTTATTGAATGATGCTGATGTGACTGACCCACAAGGGGATCAGAATGGTTATAGGGTAAGGGACGCCTTATCATGGTTTGAGCTCCGTCACACAGTAAATTTCTTTCTTCTATTTTTGTTTATTAAATTTCTTTCTTTTCAGATTTTTCAAGAAAAGACGCTACTGACAGTAACTTTCTGCTATGGTTCTGCAGTAACTTTATCAAGATTTTGAAGATCAATAACTTTCCAAATTTTTTTTTATTTTTTTTTCACTTTACTATACTCGCTTGGTCGTATAGTATTAGTGAGTTTGTCACTATTAATTGATTTCACCACTTAACCTGCTGCTAGTAAGAGTTTAATGGTCTCAGCAAATATATCACGTACCATAACTGAATTTGCTGACAATCATAATGAATTTGGTTTGGTGACATTTTGGCAAAATATAAATCGCTTTAAAGTATTCTTTTTTTGGGAGGGGAGCTTTAAAGTATTCTTTATTATAAAGTAAATTAACTTAAAAATTAAAAAATAAGTATGCGTAAAAAATAAAAAAATATTTGGTTTATAATTGTTTTCACATTTTGTTATATTAATAATGATAAAAATATCATTTTCCTTTTTATTTTTTGAATATTTGTAATAAATATAAATGAAAAAAGGTTTCTCATGTCACAAAAAATAAAATTATTTCTAACAATCCAAAATTACGTTATTTTGGGAATTGGAAGAATTAATTAAGAACTTTATTTTTTTTATTTATTATATGAATTTTATCAAAATCATCATTAATTAATTCTCTCAATCCCCAAAGCCACATAATTTTAAAATTGCTGCAAATAATTTTATTTCTCGTTACAGAAAGAATTGATAAACCCTAAATAAAAATAATAAAAAGTTAAAATAAAAATAAAATGAAATTTAATAATTCTTAGTAAAAATAAAAATATTTTGTTTTATACCATACAGATTAAAAACTATTCAATTCAGGTTACCAAAAAAAAACTATTTAATTCAGGAGTGAAAGGGGAGGGTAATTCAAGCTTGGACTATCGAAAGGAAGGTAAATATAATATTTCTAGATTTAGTATCCTGGGTAAGGAAGAAGAATATGAGGGGCATGAGAACATAGTGAAGGAGCAAGAAAGGAGATCATCTTTTACCGAGTCAGAAAAGAATGCTGAGTAGAGTAAAGAAGAGAGGTAAAGAGACAACTCAAATCATTGAAACATCCTCTGAGTATATAGTGGTTGATAATTCCTATGAGGAGATAAGTAAAGATATAGTAAGGGAGACGAAAATCAATGGAAGATCATCTATAGGAAAAATTCATGATCAGAGTACAACCCAGTATAATCATTTGGTAGTGGAAGAAGTTCATGATCTGAAATATAGCTCTACTAATCACAGTAAGGAGATTTGTGGAAATAAACCAAGGGAGACCCCTTCAATCCAAAAGTCAGGTCTTGATTTATATACAACATAGTATGCTCATTATAACCATCAAAAGATGGAGTAATTAAGATTCCCTGCTCCAAGACCTCTTGATGATTCATTTGTAACAACTTTAAAAATCTGATTGGAGCCTCATGGTGTAACAACTTTGATATTCCTTATATGCTCCAACGTTTTGTTCCTGTAGTAAAGGGTTGGAATAGAAGGATTTTTGGAAACATCCAAAGGAAAAAAGAGGGGGATTTTAAAAAGATTGGAGCACATTCAGATTCAAAGAAGTCAAGGGGATTCTCAGAGGTTATGCAGATTGGAAGATGGCTGCCAGCAAGAGATTACAGAAGTTTTGGAGGATGAGGAAAAGTTCTGGTTTCAAAAATCAAGACAGCAGTGGATTAGAAATGGCGGATCGTAACACGAAATTTTATCATATTTATGGTTCAAGTTATCAAAGATATGCTAATGGTAGGGAGGAAATTGACATAGTCAGGGCAAAGGCTGGTGATTCTAGTATTTGGAGACAGACTTGCAGTGCCTGGAGGAAGCTTGAAAATTTGTCAGTATGGAAGATGGAGATGGTAAGTAAATCCTCATTTCGAAAGATAAATGGGTAAATAATTCAGGCAGGTTATTGGATCACGTTAGTCAAATTATCCCGTGGGAAGAGGCTAATAAATCCATTACTCAGTATGTGGATAACGTGGGAAATTGGAAGTTAGATTAGCTGTTGAGATGGCTGACTCATGATATAATAAGCAGTATTAGGAGTATCCTTCCTCCTAGTAGTAACGGTGGTGAAGATACTTTATCTTGGTATATGCCTGGTTATCCTAAATTGTCAATTAACGGGCTGCATGATGCCTTCTCGGAGACGTATAATTTGCAAAGTGGGAATCCTGTTTTGTGGAAGGCAATATGGAAGTGGATGGGTCTTCAAAGAATTAAAGTTTTTTTTATGGAAGGTGCCTCATAATAGATTATAAATAAGGAAGAGAACTAGCAGATTTCTTATGTGTACAGTAATGTGTTCAGTGTGTGACAGAAGAAGAGGATTCTTTGCATTTGTTAAGGGGTTGCTCAAAAATCAGAACAGATTTCACGTCACTTGGCTGGTTCTGATTTTTTTTAGTTTAAACTTGCAAAACTGGTAATTGAAAAATTTGTTGCAGGTGTCGACCATTTCGTTTGATATACCATGGGGTTGGTTTTTGGGATGAATTGTTGGCAGTGGCGGAGCCACATGCCATGCCTTGTAGGTGGAGCTTCGGCCCAGGCTAAATTTTAATAAATTATACTTATTATATATAATTTATCCCGGGTTAAAATTATAATTTGGCCTGGGCTACAATTTAGAATTTGGTCCTATCTAAAGCTTAAAATATTCTTGTTAAGAGATTTGGGTAAGTTATATTGGGTTATGTATCCAATTCTCACTTGTATAAAAGGAATATTTCTAGTAAAATTAAAAAATATTTAATAAAATTATAATTTTTCTTGGTATTGACTGCTCAGGTTCTCTGTATTAAATATAATTTAAATGAGGATGGTTATATTTACAAAAAATTTGTTTACAAACTACACTACATACTCCCGAAAGTACAATAGGTTACATGATGTATTTCCAAGCGTATATAATATAATTTGAAAAAATTTGTAAACAAATTCGTAAACGGATCATTCCCAATTCTATAAAACGGCAGTAAGACTGACAATGTTATATGGAGCGGAATGCTGGCCAACACATAGGCAACATGAGCATAAGATGAGAGTAGCAGAGATGAGGATGTTAAGGTGGATGTGTGGTTACACAAAGATGGATAAGATTAGAAATGAAGATATTCGACGAAAGGTCGGAGTAGTACCGATTGCCGAGAAGATGAGAGAAAATAGATCAAGGTGGTTTGGGCAGTGATGAGAAGGCCCCTGGATGCTCTTGTAAGAACAAAAGTTTGTTACCAAGAGCTCAACACAAAAAGAGGCAGAGGTCGGCCGAAACTTACTTGGGAGAAGGTAGTAAAACAAGATTTAATGGAGTGAGATATAGATTGGCGGACGGTATGTCTTAGAACGGAATGGAGATGGTTATTCCTATGTTCCAGATGGTCCATTTTTAGTCCTTTTCCCCTTCATTTCCCCCACTCCTTCCTGTCCATTTCTTTTTCACTTATATATATATATATATATATATATTTCAACAATTTTATATCTTTCATGTGAGTTCATCTACCACCGACCCCAATTAATTTGGGATAAAGGTGATGTTGATGTTGTTGATGAACTAACTAAAATTAAGAAAAATAAATACATATGTAATTTTTTGGCCCAGGCTCAAATTTGAGCCCGGCTTCGCCACTGATTTGAGTTGGGGAAATGAGATTATTCATGGATCAGATAAAGTGGATAACAGGTATAATCAAGAGGTAATTAAATTTAAAGCATTGGAAGTGGATTCAATTTTTGCAGGAGATGTTAGAGAAAAATCAAATTGTAATTCTCATGTGGAGCGGATTAGATGGATCCTACCGGATGAGGGATAGATCAAGCTTACTTAACACTGATGGAGTTTCTGGAGGCAACCTAGGAAATGCTGCTTGTGGTGGTCTTATTCGTGGATCAGATGATAGGTGGTTGGAAGCATTTTTTTATAGAATAGGAATTTATAATGCAATAAATTACGAGCTTTGGGGTATTCTGAAAGGGCTTGAACGAGTTTGGGAAGGAGATTGGAGGAAAGTCATGTTAGGAAGTGATTCAGCTTCGGGTATCACTCTACTAACCAATTCTGGTGATGCATGCCGTGAGTCTACTATAGTGACTCGGATACGGGAATAGTTATCAAAATCTTGAGATGTCAAGCTTATACATACTTATAGAGAAGGTAATTTCTGCGAGGATTGACTTGCTAATCTTCCTCTTGTGAATCTGGATCCGGAGGATTTTTATTTATTTCAAATTCCACCCTTTATGATGTAATTTTTTCTGTTTTCTTGGGCATTGCCCATTCATCAAAAAAAAAAAAACTATTTAACTTACATTTTGAAAAACGCAGCGTGACAACTGACAAAAGCACATCAGAGTTTATCTAAAAATAAAAAAATAAAAATGTATTGATATCCTCGTCCTTGTACTTATTCTTTATTGAGCTCGAACTCGTTTAGAGTTGTAGAAGACTCGTTCAGGCCTTAGGGTTGCAATACGTTGATGGAAAAGGAATTAGGACCGGTCAACAAAAACTCATACGTGAAGGTTTCACAAATAAATATGCAAATAATAAAATATTAATTTAACCGAAAGTAACAAACAGACAGAACAAAGGAGCAGTTGAATTGAAAAGGTTGTCGTTTTTTAACTTTGTACTACGGTGGAAAGCGAAATGACTCCAATTTCTACATGGGCATGGCATCTACGCGCATCAAGTCAATTTAAAAGTCAAGCATTCGTTCCTTTTCGGAAGAGAAAAACCCATTTGCATCCCAATTCAATGTTGTGATTTTCGTTCCTACCCACCCTGCTTCCGGTGGTGGTGGTTGTTGGTTGTGACCCACTTCCTCCTCCAATAATTCACTTTAACAATGGAGCTTTTGAATCCTTCTCATCCTCCTCACCCTCACCATGCAGCACCTACCTCGATTTTACACCTTGGCTTTAACCGTGTCCCCTCTTCTGTTCAATCTCAGATACCCCAACCTATGGAACAACGTGCATGTAAGGTTCATGTAGCCGTTGGGAAATCGCTCGAGAAAACTGTCAACTTGCTTAGATGGACTTTCAACCAGTTTCGGAACACAGAAATCATCATAATTCATGTTTATCAACCTTCTCTCTTGATCCCCACTTTATGTAAGTTCAATTGATTCAATTTTAGATGTGAAATTAATATGCTAATTTGGCTTATGTTGCTCAATTTTGTTGCGAATTCGTTTTTGATATATTGAGCAGTGGGGAAATTGCCAGCATCCCAGGCTAATCCTGAAGTGGTGTCTGCTTTTCGAAGAGAGGAAAGAGAACAGATCATGAGGTTTTTAAACAAGTGTTTGAGCATTTGCCGCGCTGCTAAGGTAAATGCTCTCATTTCTTCTTGTTCTTCTGCATTTTGGTCTTTTCTGTAACTGTCTTGGTAGGCAAAAGCACCTAATATTGCATTAAATCTTGCTAATGATCGTTCTGTTTTCATGTTTTCTGCCTCCGGGATGTGTGAATAATTATAACTTGATTTATTTATGTTAAAAGGAAAACCCTTTATTAATTGTCCTTGTTGATATAAATTTCTTGTCAGGTTAAGGCTAGCATTATTGTTACTGAAGCCGACCAAGTCCAAAAAGGAATTGTTGATTTGGTTATTAGGAACAATATTAGGAAGCTTGTTATCGGAGCAGTGCCAGAAAAGTAAGTACTGCATCGTTTTTCTACTTAACCATTGTTCTTTGGATTTGTCTTAGATTCTTCTGTCTTTCTTTTGCTGTATTTCTTTTTTCGTTTTTCTTTTGTTTCTTCTGTATAAAACTACCTTGTTAGTCTGCATTGAACTTGGTTTATTTGCTTCTTGGATTCATTCAAGTGGATTGGAAAAAGTTAATTTTATTCTTTTGAACCTCAAGTATTTCGTATCCCTATCTCCATCTTTTGTACAGAGAGTAGAGACTGACAAAACTTGTTGTATCTTTCTTTGATAACTTGAACCATACAATCTGCTTCAGAAATTTCTTTTCTTTCATAGAAGGGAAAAATAAATCTTTTCACTTACAAAATCATAATTGAAAATTGCAGTTGGATGAAAATGAAAAGGAATTCCAGTAAAGCAAATTATGCTGCCAAAAATGCTCCCCCATTCTGTGAAATATGGTTTATCTGTAAAGGTAAACACATTTGTACAAGAGAGGCTTCCGAAACATCATGTTCTTTATCTTCATGTACTCAACCTGAGATTGTAGCCACAGAAAGCTTGAGATGTGAATCTTCTCAATATGGTAAGAATGAATTATTCCATTCAGAATATCTTCAATCAAATTCTGCAACAACTACCACAAGTTCCAGAATTAGAAGTTGGGTTCAGGGTGAAATTATTGAAACCGAAGCCACTTTTTCATCCAAATCATCCAATTGTAACAGTCATTGTTCCCCCCAAAATTCTGCTGGGGTTTATTCAGATACATATCTAGAGGTCATGGAAGAAAGTATTAATAGTCAACTTACTGAAACCAAAAGAGAAGCTGAGGCAGCAACAGATGAGGCATTTGAAGAGCTATTGAAGTGCAAGAGGTTGGAAGTCGAAGCCATGGATGCCATAAGGAAGGTAAGCATGATCCAGTGATTTAACATCATTTAGGACTCTTGTTAGGAAAGGAGCTTCTGTTCTTTGCATTTATTGTTCTTGCTAGTCATGAGGCATCAGGTATGCTGTCTTATGTATTTTAGAAACTTTGAAAAAGTATTAAAATAAGAGAGGATCCCTCTGCATCGTACTGGGATCCTATACACAAGTTTCTGAAACTTCAACATTTTAGAATAAAATTTGTAGAAGCAGCACTTTGAACTGATTTGCCCTAGTTCACTCTGATTTGTTTAAATGTGTCAGTTCAGAAATTTCTCTGACATGATGTTATATGATAGAGCTATATATCTCCGAATTAGTGACTAATGATGATATTGAGTCTATAGTATGATTAATATTTGAATAACATGACATCTCTCCGAACCTAAGTTATATATCCTATCTTCAGGTCAATTTCTTTGAATCTGCCGTTGCACGTGAAGCAAAGCTCAGAAAAGAGGCTGAGGATGCGCTGAGAGTTACAGTACAAGAACAACAAAAGATCTTGGATGAGAGCGAAGAAATTGCTGGTGAGCTACAAATGACCATGAGAAATATTACCCTACTTGATAGTCATTTTCAGGAAGCAAACCGAAGGCGAAATGAAGCTGCAAATGAACTATCACTAATTCAAGCATCCATCTCAACCCTGTGGCAAGAAAGGCAGCAGATCAGGAGACAGAAAATGGAAGCCCTCCGCTGGCTCGAGCGGTGGAAAAGTCGTGGACAAGTTGGAGCAGCTCATTGCAATGGAGTCATTGGGTTTGCTGAAGAATTGCCTGAGTTAGCAGAATTTTCATTATCAGATCTTCAAAATGCCACGTGCAATTTTTCCGAGAGCTTTAAAATCAGGCAAGGTGGATATGGTTGTATATATAAGGGGGAAATGTTGGGTAGGACTGTTGCTATAAGGAAGTTCCATCCACATAACGCGCAAGTACCTGCAGAGTTTTATCAAGAGGTCAGTTCATAATGGTCTTTCTGCTTTTGAAATTGTTATCTTGAAATGATTTTGGGATTGCTTGAGAGGATTGGAGGTGGAAGCATGATTTTGAGGCCTTTGGGTTGTTATCTCAAATCAGGGTTTCCCTTCCCTAGATATATAGTGGGTATTTGAGCTGGGTCGGCCCCTTTTTTTTCTTTCTTTCCTCACATTAGTAAATGGAGATGTGTTATACTATAATTAACTGTAAACTTTCTCACTGTTTTTCTGTATTTGTTTGATTCAACTAATGTTATCCTTTTGTGAGCAGGTTCAAGTTCTTGGTTGTCTCCAGCACCCACATTTGTTGACTTTGCTTGGTGTTTGCCCCGAAGCCTGGTCAATTGTATATGAGTATGTCCCCAATGGAAATCTTCAAGACTACCTATTCCGAAAAAGAAACAATTCCCCTCTACCATGGAATACCCGAGCACGAATGATTGCTGAGATCGCTAGTGCACTCTGCTTCTTACATTCTTCTAAACCTGAAACAATTATCCATGGTGATCTGAAGCCCGAAACTATACTTCTTGATTCTTCGCTTAGTTGCAAGATATGTGAATTTGGGTTCTGCAGACTGGTGACAGAGGAGTCTCTCTATCGTCCTAGTTTCCGCTTGAGCACTGAGCCAAAGGGTACTTTTACATATACGGATCCAGAGTTTCAGAGAACTGGAATACTAACACCCAAGTCTGACATCTACTCCTTTGGGATCATCATTTTGCAACTTCTCACCGGTAGGACTCCTGTTGGATTAGCAGCTGTAGTTCGCAACGCAGTTTCATGTGGAAATATGTCTTCAATTCTGGATTCTTCAGCTGGAGAATGGCCTTCAGCTGTGGCAACACGTTTGGTTGAACTGGGATTGCAATGCTGTCAACTAAATCGAAGAGACAGACCAGAGTTAACACCTACTCTAGTAAGAGAATTGGAGCAGTTGCATGTTTCAGAAGAACGACCTGTGCCATCTTTTTTCTTATGTCCAATCCTTCAGGTAACTGATTCTTTTTTATTAATAAAACTTAACTAGGTTCAGTAGGCCCCGTAAGGGCTAATGAATCACTGAGTGCATGTCAGGACTGAGGACCCAAAATTGTTTTTGACCAATTTTGAAGGATCCATTTTTTCTTCTTCTTCTTTTTATAGCTAAAGTTAGTTATGGTGTTGTGTGTGGCTCATGTTTTTGTTGGATCCCTTCTTCAGGAAATAATGCATGATCCTCAAGTTGCAGCAGATGGATTTACCTATGAAGGGGATGCCATACGTGAATGGTTGGAAAATGGGCATAATACATCTCCAATGACTAATTTAAAATTGAGTCACCTTCTTCTTACTCCCAATCACGCACTTAGACTTGCCATCCAAGACTGGCTTTGCAAATCGTGAAGGTTCACTAATTCATATAGGCTAAATTGTTTTTTTTGTTTTTTTAATTACCGTAAGATTGGGGCTAGTTTCGTTTTAGGGTCATGATTTTATTTTATTTTTCTCGGTTGTAAATCTATCCTGTATCTAACAAAACATTGTCAATTTTATTTGATCTGAAACCTTAAGTTGAAGTTGGTCAACTTTAGTTTATGGAAATTGCCGATGTGACGCCATTCAAGTAGAATAAAAAAGATTGTATTTTGGCCATAATTTCATGCCAAGAGAACAAAGGGAAAGTAAGACATGGTCATCGTCTATGCACCCGTCATTCTATCGTGACTTAAAATGTTACGGGATTAAATTGAAACAAGTTCAGTATTTAGGGGGGCAAAAGGAACAACTTTGCTGTTTTTTCATGCATGTTAACAAATATATGTGTATGCAAGGTTAGTTGTTTAATGGTCTTTCATAATGGTCACATAACATTAAGTTTTATCAAGAACAGTTGATAACCTTTGATAAAACAAACAAATGTGAACTCATAACATTACCACTATCTTTAAGGACCGTCGTCAATGGCAGAACACCCCCTTTTTGAGAGATATGATACCTTAATCCATTCCGGCCTATAGGTAGGAACAACTCAATAAAAACACTAATTATTATGAATTTTGTAGTCATCACTGCAAAAATTACCTCAAAAAGTGAGTGTCCAAGACCTTATGAACCTCGCGTTAGTTACCCATACAACCAATATGGGACTCGTAACATCTAGCCTCGCCATTGTTAACCTTTTGATTGATTTTGCATTCGCAATTGCTACTGGAAAATCTTTTAAAATTCTAGAGCTTATAAAGTTATCTACGGAGATGACTCTAAACTCTGCTTTTAATCTTGTAATTTATACCATGAATTGCCGATTTCTTAGCAAATTGCTTAGATCTTATGTCTGTAAACTAACGTAAATCTTTAGCGCATAATAACAAATAAGCTGGCAGTGTCCGAAACAAGCAATACTTAGTTCTAGTTGCACACTCACAAAGGATTTGTGCATTGGGAGAAAATTGTGGGAGGAAATAAATATATTCCACATACGTAAATACTTTTACCATAAAACCTTAATTGGAAGGGTTTTTCTGCACAGGAAGTGCAATATTTGCTAAAACTTTGTTTCCTTCAGTTCAATGTTCAACTTGCTTCATCTGGAAGAAAGAAGGGAAGAAGTGGCATGCATTTCTGTTAAGTTAAAGGGGTGATCATCATCTGCTACCAAGTTCCCAAGTCTGGAATGTTCTTGGCTACCATCCAAAAGTGGATTGGATTCCCCTTTCAAGTTCCAAAGATGTAATTCCTTCTTGCTAGGCGTCATGTTTTCTTTAGAGCTTGTTTCAGATTTCTCAAGCATTTGATTGTTACCCTGATCACCAAGGTAGCTCTCATCGGTTTCTACACTATCCAGATCCAGGGACTTGAAAATTCCACCTTGATGGCTTGGACTTGAAGATTTAACTGCTGCTGTGTCTATACAATGGTTTGAGCCAAATGATTGGTTTTCCTGATTTTCATTGTTGTTGAAGTCAGATTTACATTGGTCAAATGTGGTTGGCAATGATTTTTTCCTCAGAATGCCACCTTGTGCTGGATTTGGCCTTTGGTAGAAACTCCCAAAACCTTGAATTCCTCTGGATAACTTCCGAGCACGGTTTCTTTCTTCCTTGAGTAGTGTTCTTTCTTCCAGCAGTTTCAATATCTGTTCTGATTTTTTCCTAACAGTTAGGCCCCAATTGAACCTGCATACAAATACTCAGAAACATACCAACTGTCCAGAAGAAAATAAAATAAAATAAAATTTGAGAGCAGTGAGTGATTTTAGATAAAGAATTGCAAAAAACATACCCATTGTCATCAATATACTGAAAGCACTGTATCTGACTAATAACATCTTTGTCACTCTGAAATTCCTCTGCAACACTTTCTGGTCCATGAGTCAAGAGGTGCTCAAGCACAATCAGAGAATTGTAAGATGCCCTCCAATTCATCTTGTCAAATTTAAGTAGTCTGTTTCAGAATTATCCCATTCATATATCTATAGTTAGATGATTATCATAAACAACAACAAAAACCTTCTCTTACTATTGGCTATAAATGTGGTAGGTATAAAAAACACTCCCCATTAAACCCGACTAGCGAGTGTGGGGTGGAGGAAATCATTGTACGCAGCCTTACCCTTGCATAATTACAAAGAAGCTGTTTTCTGGATTCGAATCCATGACCTTTCAGTCATGAAGGAACAGTTTTACCACTGCTCCAGTTCGCCCCCTTCTAAAATGTGACAGGTATAAAAGGGGCGACCCAAAGATACTCACTTCGTGAATGTCTGGGGAACCTTTCAGTCAGTCTTTTCCCTACTTTTTGCAGAGAACAGTTTTACACACCTGATCCAGACTCAAGCCAGCCTTCAAAATGTGACAGGTATACTAAGAAAAAAAAAAGGAGTCAGAAACACCTTTTGTGCAGAATCTCTATAATCCTCCCATAATCATCTAACTCAAAAGCAGCCTTTGAAATTGTTCCAAGTGTTAGGGAATCTGGTGCCCATGGATTTCCATTTGTAGCTTCTTCTGTCATCCTGCAAATAGTAAAAGGCCATGTTGAGGGGAAAACAAAAACTATATATCACAAATCCAAGAGCTAATTTGATTATGAAACACATTAAAGCATAATCAAAATGTCAAATTTTTTTCACCAAAAAAAAAAAAATATGTCAAATTCTTATGATGGAGTTATAAAAGTGACCATCTTACAGTTCTGCATGGGTAACATCGGTAAGAGCTAATCTAGCAGTCTTGAATTTTTCCTTGAGGAAAAAAGAAGCTTGCTTTTTAAATTCATGGAAGCTGCCGTTTTTGTTCAACATGAATTTAAAAAAGATCTAAACTTTGTTACTCCCTTGGCGAAGGAACTGAGATTAAAGAGGAAAGAGAAGAAGGGTAGTAGAGAATTGTAATTTGGGTTTGGCTCAGAGAATTATAATTTGCAAATGAAGTTTAGTCAAATTGTCTTTTCACCCTTTTGTTTATAATTTGTTATTCAGTCTTTGAAATTGTAAACGAATATAAAAGAATGGCTTTGTGAAGTCAACATCACAGCCTGTTTTGAACTTTGAAATGTTGAATTCTGAAATTGTTTATTACTAATTCCAGATCTAGCAGTGTGTAATTTACAAGAGAAGACTATTTTTATTTTAGATCATCAAGTCATTCATATATGCTGTTTCTGACTTTAAATCATCTTTGTTGATTTGAGCTCAAATTCATCATCAGAGAGTCAAACTTCCTACTGATCAGTTTTTATAATTTTATATGATTTTATACGATTTCAATTTTTATGGAGGAATTACCTATTCATTATCCCTGCGTGAAGAATTAGTATCACAATTATACTTCTGATAAATATAAGGCTTAAAGAACAAAAAATTTAGGCTATGTTTGAATTCTGTTTTGGAAAATAGTTTTTTAGTTTTCGGAACAAAAAAATTAAAAAATTCATTTAGTAAAACCTATTTTGTAAAATATGTTTTGAAAACTATAACTGTTTTTTTTTTTTTAAATCAAATTTAGAGAACATGTATTAGTTGCTTTTGTTTTCTGTTTTGATTTTTGACTTTCAAAAAAAAAAAATATAAAAAATAACTGTTTCCATATCTATTTTATAAAACAGATTTAAGAACCATAAGAGACCCTTAAACTACTCTTTGGCTTTACCGACCCATTTGCTATGCTAAGATGAAACGTAAAGGACAAAGATAACTTGGACAAAGTCATAATAATCAATTAACTATACTAATTAGCGCCAAACACCATGGGAAATTTCGCCAACTTTGAACAATGATTTCATCAGCAATGACATCGTGTGACACGTACTACAAAACTAACTCTATAAATTAATAAATTAATAATGATATATATAAAAAAAAAATTTCTTCACATATATCATAATAGGGTGGGTTTTATAAGAGTTATGTTGTAGGAAAAAATGATTGTATTATATTATAGAGATTCATTTTGCGTGCCAGAGTTTTTTTTTTTGTTGCGGGCCCCACAAAATATTGTGTGTGTAGGAAATTTTTTGTGGTCATGTGAAATGATAGATGATAAACCCTTCATAATATCCTATGCTTCCTCTTTTCAATGGTTGATATAACTTGTATGACATTTGTGCGCACGACATATTTGGGTAAGAAACGTTTCCAAAATCAGAAAACGTTGTATCGGAAATGTGAAAATATTGTCCCTGAATTGACTAGCAATGATAGAAAAAAGCTTCAGGCAGAAACTTCTTGTGGATTTTTAGTCTCAACTAAATCCAGCCCAGATTTTAATGAATTTGCATATCAACCCAACTCTTTAGGAATTAGAGTCCACTTTCCTTCAACTGGCCCTTCGAAGCCTTTATAGCACTTAATTGCGAAGAAAATTGCTAATTAGTAACATTCACACCTCTTTACATTTACATTTACAGAATCTTTTTTTTTGGATTATTACATTTACAGAATCTAGTTATAATCAAATAATAAAAATTGTGTAAAGATGAAATGATATGTATGCTCATAAATGTGCGTATCTAGTATTGTTAAGTCTATTAAGAATCTAAGATGACCTTCTCCTATCGTTTGAACTACTACAAAAAAAAGTCTCTAGTTTAGAAGAAATTATTATTTATTCCGAGAGTATTACATCACTATACTAAACATTAGAACATGTTACTGTCAAGAATATTTAAAAATTTCCGAAGATAATACTCTGATATATATTTTAGAATTGAGATTCCCGGACAAATAAAAATCATATTTTTGAAAATTGAGATTCCCGGACAAATAAAAATTTCTCCTCTTCATAAACATTCTCTCTGGTCCAAAGTTATAGTTGTGCCCTCTTTCTACTTACTCCTATTTATTAGTCCAAGCGTCATTGTTAGATTTTATTCCGATTCCACAATGGATCTTAACAAGGCAAGATGTTTGCCTCACAACAACCCCCCTAACACCTGCCTCTGCAAAGTGTCTTTCTGGGGAGTTGAAACCATGACCTACTTTTGATACCAAGTGTTGTATCGAGAACTTACCATTAGGGCAAAAGCTATATTTGTTAATGAGGCACAACTCTTTTTACTTAAAGATGGCAAAATCATTTTATTTTAATCTCTAGCATCTAAATATTTCTCAAGTTAAAACAAAAAGCATCAACCAATAAGTTAAAGATGAAAGAATGATTTAAATCAATGATTTCATTTAACATAGCTATACAAATCATATCTTAAGATTAATTAATAATCTCAGTGTTGTTATATAATAAAATAATGAAATCAAACATATAAATATTTACAAACTGTCTACCAAAAAAAAAAAATTTGCAAATGAACACATCATTGCATCTTTAACTAGAATTTCATAAGGATTAGTTTGATTGGAATAGATACTAGCATTTAAATCCAAAAAACACTTAAGTTTGTTTTATTTTTTGTGTTAATCTAAATCAAAAGTGAATAAAAAATAACCTTCATAGTAATATAATGACATCATTAATGCTGAAACAGTAACCAATTGGTTAAACAAGAATGGTGAGAAAATACTATTTCTCTTTACTGAATTTCATTAACCAAAAACACTCAACTAATAATAGGGTTCTCCAAGCCTTAATTAGGCAAAAATAAATTAAATAAAAATAAAATCAAATAGAGTCATGCACAACCAAAGGAGATAACACACGATCAAACATAATTCAAGAGATAGAAAAAATAAATAAATAACTAACAATTATTGAAAATCCCTAAACTATGGAATAAATTATGGAAAATCCATAAACTATGGAAAAGCTCAAAATTACTAATGTCCATGGCAAAGCAAAAGGTCTTGCTTAGAAACCCATCTTGTCCAAATTTGAGTCCAACCCGAATTAATCACCCAGGTGCATCATCCTCCCCTGCTAAAAGAAGATTCATCATCGAATCTAACGAGTCTTCATGGTTACTCTTGCACGTTGTGCCCTCCTCGTCATCGTGATAAGGAGACAAGTCAACAACATTAAAAGTACTAGAAACATTGTATTCCCCAATAAGTTCAATATTGTAAGCATTGTTGTTGATCTTCTCGAGCACCTTGAAGGCACCATTAGCTCTAGGTAGTTTGTTAATTCTGCTAGCCAAAAAATGTTTATTCCTAAGGTGGATCCACACCATATTGCCTTCTTTTAAAAAAAACTTATTCCTATGTCTCTGTTTATATTTCACATTCTGCTTCTGAATATGATCATGAACCTTTGAATGTAACGCCTTTCGCTCATCCCATATGTCGCTTTGTTGGGAATAACAACTCTTATTACAAGGTTAACGCAATACTGGATGTCTCTCATAATGGCAGTTCCAATGGCATCTTCTCAGGAACTATATCAGTAAAGTCTTCTAGCAATGACTTAACATGCAAAGGAATGTCAAAAACACCGAAATTTCGTTCCTTCACCACATAAACAAATATCTCAATGGCATTGGCAGATTCCTCGTGGGAATCTACTCTAGATAACATAATTCTCTTCCCCTCCTCCCTTAAGTGAGATAGACCCAAGGTAATAGTTAGTCGACCCTTTTTGAAAGTGTAATATTTTTTAAGCCATCGTGCACTTATGATACCAAGTGTTTGATCGAGCACTTACCACAACACCAAAATTTATAGCTATTAGTCAAACGCAACTCTTTCTACTTACCCTACCAGCCCAAGCTCCATTGTTAGATCAAACTTCGGCCCCACACTAAGCCTTGACAAGGTAGGATGTTGGCCTCACCAACAATCCCCCCAACACCTGCCTTTCGCAAAGTGTCATCATCGGGAATCGAAATATGACCTCAACTCTTATACCAAGTGTTGGATTGTGCACTTACAACTAGTCAATGCGCAACTCTTTCTATTTACCCCTATCAGCCCAAGCGCCATGGTTAGATATGACACCGACCCCACACTAAACCTTGATAAGATAGGATGTTGGTCTCATCAACAATTCCCCCATGACCTGCCTTCCGCAAAGTGTCATCACCTGGAATTGAAACCATGACTTCACCTCTAATACCAAGTGTTAGATCGAGCACCTACCAGTAGACCAAAAGCTATAGCTTTTAGTCAAGTGAAGCTCTTTCTATTTACCCCTATAAGCCTAAGCGTCATGGTCATATCTAACTTCAATCCCACACTAGACCCCGCCAAGATAGAATCTTGGCCTCACCAACATCTGCCAGGCCAAGTAATATTATCGTATACAAAATCAATATATATTGGCTAATTGAAAGTAAGGGGTTAAAGTGCATAAAAAAATTTAAACTTTTTATTGAATATGATCAGTAGAGACAAAAGTAAATAAATATTTTTAAAATATCAAATATTCATATCAATTTTATTTACTATTTTTTTAGAATAAACCTTTAATTTAACTTTTCAAATATCAGCATGTCATAAAATTAGTATTTCAAAAAATTGTCATTAAATTAGTCCCCAAGATACAAAATAATTATTAAATTATTCATCTTAGATAGATAAGATAGTGAAAGAAAAAATTTATATACAAGTAAAAATATAGTAAACTAACTAAATAAGTTGGGCATTAAGGGGTGTTAACGGGCCGAGCCGAGTCGAGCTTTGATCTTAACGTGTCCGACTGGCCTGTGTGAAGCTTGTGTTACGAATATAATATTGGCCTGTGACCTGGTTGATTTACAAAAAATAAAAGACTGTGTGAAGCTTGTCTTATCCTGTTAGCATGTTAAAGAATAAAAATAAAAGAACAGAATTCTACAAAAAATTAATTTCCCAATAGAAACCTTAGCTTCCAATTTGCAGCAATAATTTACAAAGTCTACAATAAATAAATAAAAAATTAAAGTGAGAGAAGTTAGATAACAGGTTATATTATCTTAGCCCATTATAAAAAAAAGTGCCAACAAAAATAAATAAAAAAATAAAATAAAAAATAAATTGACACAAACAAGCAATGCACGGTGGAACGAATGAGTTTTTGTGGGTTTGTTTGTGTGAAGGAGGATGAAGGATAATATAGAACAGCACTAGTAATTCCATAAATATACATAAATCCAATATATATCCAAATCGCATAATATAGAACAAAATCATTTAAAAAGTCTATTAAACCAATAAAATGAGGTGAAATAAATTGATGAGAGTTATTACAAGTAGTATAAAAAATATAAATAAATATTTATATACTAGGCTAGCCTGGGAGGCTCTAAGGCCGAACTTCTGAATTAGAACCTGAGGCCTTTTTATTAAACGTGCTTTTATACAAGTCCAAGCCTGGTTCCAACACGAGCTTTTATTAAACGAGCTCAGGCCTTTACGAGCCGAGCCAAAGGCCCCTGAAAGGCCCCTGGCTCGTTTACCACCCCATGACCCATGAGCCTAATGAGATCCAAACAGTAAAAAAAATTGAACTCTAGTATTTGGGAAAATTATATATATATTTTTTGAAAGATAATGGAAATGAAAAAAATAGCAAAAAGGCCTAAGTACAGAACCTAACCCAGCGAACACCTTCAGTGTCGCTGTATAAGCTTTGAAGACAGCCAGAAGGAGGGTCATCAAAGACTTGCACATCCCAGGGAAAGCTATACGCATGAGAAGCTAAGAAATCAGCTACTTTATTTCCTTCACGATGGACATGAGAAATTTGCACCTGCCAGCATCTTTGCAACATTCCTCTAATACGTTGCACCAAGCTCGACGAAGGGTGATCCTAATGTCATCCATTAGATATAATCTTTTGGGCTGACAAGGAATCTCCTTCTAGCCACACTCTTCTAAATCCCTTTTCCCAAGCTAAACGCAAACCTTCCAAACAAGCCCATAATTATGCATGCAAAACAGTACATGGCCCCAAATTCTTGCAGAAACCGATAATCCAAGCTCCGGATGGGTCACGAATAACACCTCCATATCTTGATCTGTTCCCATTACCAGCTCTAGCCCCATCAACTTTAAGTTTAAGCCATCCTAACGGAGGACAAGACCAAGCTATCATCTTCTCTACCCTGTTTCTCGGTTGAAGACCAGCTGCATGGAGAGTGGTAGCTGTATGCTTGACACAATTGCTATACCCCAACCCAAGTGTTTCTACTCCTCCAAATGCTCCATGCTAATATTCTAAAAGTCAAAGGCCAATCATCGTCCATTGCCAAGCTTCTACAATTTTTTAAGGAAAATTATTTATATATATATATATATATATATATATATATATATGAAAAAATGAAAATTCAGTGACTGGACGGTCCAGTGTACTATGTACTCCTGGAAGCACATAATGCACTAAATATTATAATGGTGTATTTTCGAGAGTACATAGTTATAATATTTACTATAACTATGTACTTCCGGGAGTACATAGTGAATCGCACCAAATTTTATATCGAGTCACTGTACACTCATTTAACCCATATATATATGTGTGTATGTGTTTCTATTTTCTCATGTAGTAGGAAAAAAATTTCTCATGTTATAGACACATTTTGTGTGATGCTCATATCTATTAAAAAATAAAAGATATTGCACGAAAATCGAAAAGTCACTGGTAGAAGAAAATAACTTTCCTACGACATGAGAAAGTATTTTTCATATATATATGAGAAGAAATATATTTACAAACTTTTTGTTTAGAAACTATACTATGTCTTATGGGTAAGACATTCTTGAGTGAAGTCTTACTGGTAAAAGATAGTATAATTTGTAAGTTTATAAAAAATTCGTTTGTTAATAGAACCTTTCTATATATATAAAGGAGATCCATTCGTTAATTTAGTTCAACCAATTCTTCTTCTATCTCTTCCATCAGTGATGGAACTGGTTGTGTTAGGTTAGATCACTTGAGCACTAAAGGGGAGGACATGACCAAATCCCTTAGCTTAGAATTAAGGTCGTGTTTGTTACGCGGTTTATTTCTGAATGACCGGGAAAGTCAGGTAGGAGAAAAATGTTAGCAATGTTTGGTAGCTCAAATCTGATGATTTGCCAGAAGAAATTTGTTTACGGGAAAGTATTTGTGTGTGATAAATTTTGTATTGTATAACAAATATGATATCCATAAAATAGATGGATTTTTTCAGTATCCGGAAAACCAAAAATTAAGCGCCAAGTTAAAGACAAAATTGACCTTCATTTTGTCTTCAGAGACGAAAAGGTTAGAATTTTTGAATGGTAAAGGTGAGGTTATTTTAGTAAAATAACCTCACATTCCCACTAATATTTCATAACAACCAAACACAAACTTAGTAAAATAACCTTAATTTTTCCGAGAAAATATAGGTTTACCAAACAGCTTTTTAATAATATTCCAGTAAAATATATTTCCTATTACATTTCAGTAATAATTATTTCCCGGATTAAAAAAAAAATCTCCTCTACCAAACGCCCCCTAAATGAAAAAGTGAAGGACATTTGATGTATTTTCTATTTTATTTTTTTGATACAAAGGACACTTGATGTAAGCTTATACCCACTCCACTTGCTGCAGTGCATATAATTACAACTTTTTTGGTAGCTAGTAGTTTAAGAAGAAGAAGAAATTATTTAATCTTAAAAATACATGCAACGTGTCTTTATAAGGATCCAGTTTTCATGAATTCTACTAGTTGACTTTTATTGTTATCATAAAATAACTGTTTTATAAAAAAAAATTCTAATAACTTCACAATTCTATTAAAAAAAATCACAGCTATTAAACCCGACTAACAAGCACAAAAGAATAATTTTACCATTATTTCATGCTCGTGCTCTTAACTTTACAATTCCATTATCATATAAATTATCCGTAGACCAATAGAGACTTGATTTCTCATTTTGCTGAGAAAACATATAAACTTTTTATTTGCTTATTTTTCTTATGCAATATCACTGGTGAGTTTGGTCCATGAGACTTTTTCATGTACTCAACAGATGATATAGGAATTGCATAGAGTGACCTGTGCTTGATGTCAAAGTTTAACTGATCGATCCATACAACTCACGTGGGGAGAGTGACCATTGTGCCACTGTTCCAAGATAAATTTATCTAAATGTCACGCCAAAAAACAATTTCATCAAACTATCATGAGGGCAAGTTCGCCCAGAGCAGTAGCGAACTTGGTATGCTGATGTGTCAGCTTCTTAATAGTGTCAGAGTTCGCTTCTGACACATGCGATCTCTGCTGCATGCAAGCTACGTGGCCTGACCGAGGTCGCCTGTGTTAGAAGCGAACTCTGACATCACCAGGAAGCTGACACATCACTCTTTGAGTATATCAAGTTCGCTACTGCTCACTCTCACTCTTTGAGTATATCAAGTTCGCTACTGCTCTGGGCGAACTTGCCCTCGTGGCAGTTTGGTGAAATTGTTTTTTTGACGTGATATTTAGGTAAATTTGTCTTAGAACAATGGCACAATGATCACTGTTCCACTCACACATATCGAGATTCGCTGTTTATAAATGTAAACTCCTATGAAAAGATGGATGTAGAGAGCTAAGGTCAACCAAATTTTAAAGTTGATTTTGATGTACTGAGTGGAGAATACGAAATACCACTTGATGTCTGTTTCTCATTAGAAATAAATTAGACAGAAGAATCGTTTTCGAATTGAACTTTGGGAAGGGACAAAGATAAGAAGACAATTTTGCTGAAGGAATATAGTGCAACACAAAAAAGAATGCTCGCCGAACCTCTTGCAAATAGTTCTCGATCCACGTCAAATTGAAAATGTAAACATAGCCCGAAATAGCCAATCAAGATCCCTCCACATAACCCAATATTCGAAGAAATGCAATGGAACGAGAATGTAAATATGTATATAAATGTTAAAAAAAAAAATCAAAATGTTAGTGGGAGTGTTCAAAACTTTACAAATTTCACATTAGTTATAAGGGAAGAATATTGTGATTATGAATTTTCATATTTAATAATTTCACTTTAAATATGGGAAATTATGACCATACAAGACTTGTCACCCCTTTAAGGGCCGACGTCCTTGAGATCACTGCTCCAAAAACTAACTCAAAGAATAAGAGTGCCCAAGACTTTATAAACTCCACATTAGTTGTATAGACAACCAACGTTGGACTTGTAACATATGGACTTGTAACATAGAATTTCAAAAAATCTGATTCAGTTTATATTTATAAAAAATGTTGAGTCACAATTTGAATGACAGTTATTGGTGACTGATGAAAAGACACATATTCTCAACTCAAATTTCTTATTCATAACGCAGTAAGACATATGCTATGCACAAATGAATGACTAGCTCTACCACATGATGCCAACCAGAACTTCAAAAAGCTTTATGCACGACAAATAGTTTTCATGAAATGACTTTTATTAAAAAAAAATTACAATTCTATGTGAGACTGAGTTATAATAAACAAATCCAGCTTTTACACTTTCACTTTCATCAAAGCCACTAAATTGCACAACTAAGTCTCTCAGGCACTCTCCCAGAACTTGGTTGCTATTTGACAAAAGGTGATTCATAGAAAAGGGAGAGAGGGGCAAAATTATAGCCCAACCCTTCGGCAGTATATCTCTCACCTTCCTTTTTGACTTTTTTTTTCATATGTAACATAATTTTTAGTTCACTATACTTGTACACAGGATCTCCATATCCTTCCCTCGAAGGAAATAACAATGATGGAAACATCATCATGATAACGACGTCTATCACCCTGTGGAATTTCAAGCAACTCGTGAAAGTCCAAACCTGAAGATTAAGACAAAATAATTAGTACAACCACGACCCTTTAGGTTCTAAAACGCAATTATGTGATCTATTAAATAAGAAGAAGAAAAAAAGTGTAATACCAGCTTTCTTCGCGGCTCGAAATAGTACTTCTTCAACCAAATGCTGAGCCGGGTCTCCCTCAGGTTGCAACATAATGAAAAGCTCAACTTTAGCTACTGCTTCTTCGTTTGTCAAGTATTGGTAGAGCCCATCTGAGGATAAAATCAAAAACTTGTCCTTTGGGCCTAATCTATGGTGCTTTAGATATGGTAGGCAGTTTATATAAGGAGAAGTTCCCATGTAGTCTATTCGAAACATCTTCAAAAGTGCATTGTTCCACTTAGGCTGCAAATGTTCAAAAGGTAACAACCGGCAATAAGAAAATGTAGAATAATGGCCCTTGTAGAGTGGGGAGTAAAAGAAACAATAATCAAATGAAGAACAAAGTTAGAGACATTTCCAATTGTTAAAACAATCTGCATTCAGTTCTTTGTTTTCAGCAAAAAAAAAAACCTTAAGTAGTTTGTAAAATTTGGTCGATTTCTGATAACCATTACCATTGATAAGTTCACATCTCAGATCCAATATCATCGAAATGGAAGGAAATTAATCAGTTTCTTACTAATTACTTTTTCTCCTTAAGAAAATCACATCTGGCTTAGCAAAATTTGCTTCATCCAAGGAATAGGTTAATTAGAGGGTATAATAATGTTATTCCAAAACTTATTCACATTCATTCACATAACTTGGGAAAAAATTGGAACTGAACTGCAGATAACTGCAGGATATATACATTTAGATATTATATGGATATTAATAGAAATGTACAACATATACCAACCTGTTTGAGAAATCCAGCACCGAATGCTCGGGTAACCTTCAGAGAACCCTTAACACGATCATTTACCACTGCACAAGCATCATCCGGGTGCTCTTTTCTTATTCTCAGGACTTCCTGAAATGGAAAAAAAAAATGAGGAATTTTTCTATCAAGATAAAAAGCAGATGAATAATGCAACTCTGCTCGAAACAGTCAAATTGAGGTAAACAACTTACTTCCTCCACGTTAGTACTATGATCCTTGGTTAGCTGAAACGCACTTAGACTAGGAACCAAGTTTGTCCCATCACAATCCCACGATTCAAGATCATTCATTGTTTCTTCATTGATCCTCTCCAAGTCCTGCCTTATTTTCCCAAGCCAATAATCAGGCTCAGCCTTTTGAGCTAACACAGCTCTACTATCACCTACATTCAACACGTAAACATCCTCCCCTTTCATCAACATTACAAGAACACACGAACCCATCAACGCCAGCTCAGGGTTTTCCACGACCATCTTATCCGCAACATCCAAATAAGACTCTTCCGTTTTCCTCAGAGCCTGAGAAAGTGCTTCCAACACTTCTGAGTGATTAATTGCGCTGGTCCCAACACATCGATTCAGTTGCTCCTTTAATCTTGTATCAAGTTCTAGATACTTTCTCTTCAAAATCGGATCAAAATTCGCATCAGCCCCACTTGTGCACGGATGATTCTCTGGCTCAACACAGTGAGAACAAGCATCTCCTCTCTTCCTCAAATCACTATCACTATCACTGCTCGGCAACAACGAATCTCGCATTTCAAAATTCTCGTTTGACCCATCATCCCACAACAAACCCTTCAATTCTTTGTGCACGGCGGGGTAAAGATTCGAAAGGAGGTAATCAGGAGCATCAGGACCATTGAAGCCATCATAGATTCCCACGAAAACCCAACCGTGCTCATCGGATACCACGACATGAACACGGTCTTCCCCTGCTTTCCCTTGTGCCCAATGAAGATTCTGACTTTCCATGGAATCATCATCTTCCAAGCTACCATCGCTGCCAAAATTCACGCTACTCACAGTCAGATTCTCGTTATGCTGTTTCTCCGCCCCAATAATCCATTCCAGATCTTTAACTTTAACCCTTTTGATCGATAAGGTCTTCGAAATTGCCCTCTGAAGAAACTGAATCCATCGACCCTTCTTCGTTCTGGGGCTCAACGCGAAACCCACATGAGAAAAGCTTCTCTGAAACTGATCGGAGCTACCCTTTTCAATCGGACCCGAGAACAACCCGCGATCGATAGGACCCGACATGAATCCACGCTCGATCGGACCCGACATGAACCCTCGCTCCATAGGACCCGACCCGGGAATTCCACCGAGATTTCCCGAGAAGGGACCCGAGTTCATGAGGTTCCTTGGGATTGGTTGAAGAGGAAGCGAAGCGAACGAGGTTGAACTCTCGAAAGCCGCAGCTCTATCAATGGAGCCATACGAGTACAAATCCACCAACGCCGTGGAGAGAGGAGTGGATGTGTTCGCACTCACGGAGGCGCCGGAGATTGTTCGGAACGTCGTCGTTTCCTCCGAATGAACTTTCGAAGATGATAAACGGGTCGGGTCGGGCCGAACGTAGCAGAAAGAGTGCCCGTGTCCCTCGTCAAGTGGCTCCGTTATCAAAACCGTTATGTCCTGCTTCCGGTTACCGCCGGTGAAGCACACCGTTAGCTTCCGTAAACCGTTACCCATCGCAGCAACAGAGATGTAACTAACAACGCTAACTAGTGTAACCGAGTGTTCATAGCAGATAGTTGTAGATGGGAAGCGTAGGAGAGAGAAAGAGAGGGTGAAGAAAAAAGAAGCTGAAGTTGAGAGAAGAAGAGAGGCGTTGACTTTGGGAAAAAGAGTTTTTTTCTTGAAATAAGAAAATGTTCGGTTTCGTTTTCTTATTAAGAAAACAAAGTTAATGATGTTTTGGGTTGGGGCGTTGACAATGTTTTAAAGCTTAAGTAAAACTCAAAGGTGAATGATTATTCGTCAACTAACCTTTCTTGGGGTGCGTGAGACACACGCTCCGCCTCAAGTGGACAAGATCTGGGACCATTGGTGGATGATTTTAGTGTGCCCCACACCAATTTTCGTTTGGGTGCGGTACAAAAGAGTGTGAAATTACAATCAACCCTCGGTGAGGATTATGAAGTCAACATGTAGAAAGGTGAAAAAATAAAAATAAAAATATTTTTTTTAAAAAAGTGAACCTTGAGAAACGTGCTACGATCACCGTTCGATCCAAGAGAGCAAATTGCCAACTCTGATTTTCCAAGAGTTGTTTGAAAAATAAAATAAAAACTAAAGGGAGATTATATTTTCCAAGAGTTGTTTGAAAAATAAAATAAAAACTAAAGGGAGATTATATTTATAAATTTTTTATTTATAAATTATATTTAGTAGTATGATCAATCATATTTAATATAATTTATAAAAAAAAATTATAAACAGATAATTTCCCTTTCGGTAAAGGGAAATACTTTGCTATACTTCAATGAATGTGTTACGGTGAGATGATGGAGTGGTGGTTGGATATTGATAACGGTGAAATCACTACACAGTCTGAATATTTGGATAATTTGACAAATGCGAGCCTTTACTTTCCTTGAATATGCTATTCAACATTGTTGTTGACATTTCAAATGGAATAATATTTAGCGTACATCTACTTTTAACAGAATAAGGTCTCATAATTAAGTGTAAATGTGAAAAAATATATATGTATTTTAAGACAATGTCTTAATAAGTATGAGCAATATTTTTTTTTTTCATGTCTTTGATAATTTAATAAATACACAATAAGCGAAGATAGTGTAGGTTAGGAATTTAAAAATTATAATTTGACCTCGTAGAAGTATTATACAGAGCGTGAAAAAAAAATGTATCTATACGTAAATGACTATATATATATTCTTTTCAAGTAGGCACTTAGGTCAATTTCCATCAATAATTAGATTTATTTAAAAAATATTTGTACAAGTAAAAACAGTGTTTTGCACTTTGCTTGTAGTGTTTTATGAGCACATTTTCTTTTATAGTATGTTGTCACCTTACTAAGTCAAAGAATTTATCCTTATAAAAAATTCCTTGACGGAGTGGAATATCTTTAACTGTTTTCTTTATTACATTTTATGATTTCAATCAAGCATTAACAACAAGATTATTGAGATATTTACGATATCAAACCAATAAAGTCAAAATTTTGGTGCCATTTATAAACTCGCATGCTTAAGTTTTTTATTAAGATATTTATGTCATTTATTATATATACGATAAAGTTTATATTAAAAAGGTAATAAGAAAATATACGTTCCTAAAATTCAAACAAAATATATCTTATATTAATTTTTGAGCATAAACACACACACACACAAAATAGATGTACAGATAACATTACTTATTATTAAAGTTATTAAGAAAAAACTGAATCAGTATACATGACTTCGTTGTTTGAATAAATCAGCAATTCTCCTGTGATTATAACATATAACATAATATAAAAGTCTGACCCATGACATTTAAAATCACTGTACCTTTACATGAGACCATGTAGCATAGGTAAATGGTTTAGGTACATGATTGCTTTTGAAATACAACGCCACTCTGGAAGGAAGGGTAAGGAATGAATAACCCTTGTATATATTACATATCTAAAAAAATCTGGCATCAACCAATCACAAGTTTCATTTTTCTAATCAAATCAATTGTGGTTATTCAAACAATGAAGTGCTCAATTAATTTCCACTTTGTTAATAATATTGAGCGCGAGATTTCAATGCCATCATCATTCATTATTTGCAAGTGGCAGGACCTTACTAAGCCACCTTCTCCACAATCCATTTGCATGACCCACCTACTCTTTGGCACCTTCATTTTTTTATGAACAGCTACCCAAACCATTCCATGATAATATAGAATAATGAAATTCAATCGGGCACTTGTTTATATATATATACTTCTGGGGCTTCAATAAGATGAGAGACTAAAATTCTAAGCATCGTCTATTAATTAATTTATTTTGGTAAAGTAGTAGTTCAGATTTGTTTTTAGAAATATAAAGATATCACTATCGGCGGACACAACCATCCATGACTATTGAATCTTTATGCCAATTATTATATGAGCAATGGAACCACGAAAACCTCACAAGTTGCACATTCAAACAATATTTTAGGAGCACAATTGCAGTTGCATCTTCTTTGAAACCTCTCTAGAAGATACATTATGGACTATTGCGTTGGCTCAGCTGCGCGATAAATAGTTATAATAATCTCGATTTGGATCCTTAAGTTTTGACTTCAAATTATATATATATTTTTGGGTACTAGACGTCAAGTTATGCTATACAATCAGAAAGGGTCTCACTTTAGAGGATTTCTGGCTTCAAGCATTGCTATCGTTTTGATTTTTTAATTCAGTTTAGTGCGATGTCTTTTATTACCTCGTGGACCTTTTGGCTATGCCCACATCAATTTGGTATGCATCCCAATGCTCTCCACTTCAGCTATTATGTCTATATGTAATTATGTATTACTTCTTAAGTATAATTTTTAGAGGAGAGATATTCTTACTACCAAAATCTTTTACTATCAATTCACTACCTATCTAATTACCATTGGATCAACTTTTTCCTTTTTTTTAAAAAAAACTTTTTAGCATTCTCTCTCTTTGATTCAATGGTGATTAGATAGGTAGTAAGTTAGTAGTAAAAAAATTTGGTAGTAAGAATATCCTTCCTCTAATTTTTATGGCAAAATGATTTCTGCAGCTGCTCTACCTACAGCAAGTCAGGATCCGGAAGCGGATCTTTTTTTTTTTTTTAAAAGCTGTGGGGCCCACTTTTCTGTGTCAGCTGTAGATAACTCTATCTACGGCTGATGCAGAAAAAGTATCCCCATTTTATATATGTTTATTTTGTGAGGAAGATATTCTAACTACCAAAATTTTCTATTACTAACTTACTACCTATCTAATCACCATTGAATCAAAGAGAGATAATGTTAAAAAAAATTGAAAAAGGAAAAAATGTTGATCCAATAATGATTAGATAGGTAGTGAATTGGTAATAGAAGATGTTGGTAGTAAGAATATCTCTCCTCTTATTTTATTTCTTATTTCGTAATAACTTTTTCTAGTCATCTTATCAAGCATGTCCCAGTTCAATTCCATTAGGATTTAACACTCTAGAAGAGGATAGCTAATAAATACACGAGTAAAATAATTTATTGGGAAAAAAGAAGAAGATAGTTTTAGTTACATGGAGTCAAAAGCCATTTTATAAGAATAATCGCAATGTTTATCACTGAGTTATCCACACGGATGGTTTGTTTTTTTTTTTTTTAAGCCAAATTAAATATTTTTCTCAGTTAATTGATGTGAATTATTTGATGTATTTTATCCAATGTTGTTTAAGCTTAGCCCCTTTTGAGACAATTTTTTATATGTAATATGAAAGGCAAATAATTAATTAGTAGCTATAAAGGGAATATTGTGAACATTTTTTGTTCATTGCGCTTATGGAGAAACTTTCATGGTATCTATTCACGGAATTGATAACAATATGCTTTTAACAATGGAGTTTCACTTTATGACGTAAATAATCAAATATAGTATATATACATACCACACCAGAGGAGTGCATGGGGATTTTGAACCTAAACTTTGAGAATGATTCATCTACTAAACCATGTCTTTGGAGCCTTTGAGTCCAATTATAACATAAAAAAACACAGGTACTCGCAGGGGTGGTAAACGAGCCAGGGGCTTTTCAGGGGCCTTTGGCTCGGCTCGTAAAGGCCTGAGCTCGTTTAATAAAAGCTCGTGTTGGAACCAGGTTTGGACTTGTATAAAAGCTCGTTTAATAAAAAGGCCTCAGACTCTAATTCATAAGCTCGGCCTTAGAGCCTCCCAGGCTAGCCTAGTCTATAAATATTTATTTATATTTTTTATACTGTTTGTAATAACTCTCTCTCTCTCATCAATTTATTTCACCCCATTTTATTGGTTTAACAGACTTTTTGAATGATTTTGTTCTATATTATGCCATTTGGATATATATTGAATTTATGTATATTTATGGAATTACTAGTGTTGTTCTATATTATCCTTCATCCTCCTTCACACAAACAAACCCACAAAAACTCATTCGTTCCATTGTGCACTGCACTGCTTGTTTGTGTCAATTTTTTTTATTTTTTATTTTTGTTGGCATTTTTTTTATAATGGGCTAAGATAATATAACTTGTTATCTACCTTCTCTCACTTTAATTTTTATTTATTTATTGTAGACTTTGTAAATTAATGCTGCAAATTGGAAGCTAAGGTTTCTATCTGAAAATTGATTTTTTGGGGAATTTTGTTATCTTATTTTTATTCTTTAACATGCTAACAGGCTAAGACAGGCTTCACACAACCTTTTATTTTTTCTAAATAAATCAGGCCACAGGCCAATATTATATTCGTGACAGGTAACAAGCTAAGGCCTGTCGGACACGTTTAAATACAGGCTTGGCCCGTTAAGATCAAAGTTCGGCTCGGCTCGGCCCGTTAACACCCTTAGGTACTCGGAATTTCAGCACGGGAAAGAGAAGAGAGAGAAAATATTGATCATTTTAGTGCTTTACATTTTTCAGTTGAAATAATTTTTTATATTTTACATAACTAATATGTGAATTAAATCCTTCAAGTTTTAATTAATAAACAATTCAAGATGAATTTTATCTTACATTCTTGAGTTCATTTACAAATAATTTTACCAACTGAGTGAGTCAGTTGACACCTTTTTACTACAAGGAAAAAATTTTATATTCAAATTCAAGGAAACTTCATGAACTACTAATTATTCTACTAAACAACTTTAAATGCAGGGGAGTCCATTATTAGATTATAAAAAAATAAAAAAAAAAATAGAGGGAATTGAGAGAAGAGGTAAAAGTCTAGAGATTTGTATCTCCAAAAAAAAAAAAAAAAGTCTAGATTTTTTTATTTATTATAAGGGAAAAAAATATTTTGTTAAGTAAGTAGCAAAGAATGCTAGCCATAACCAAAAGGAATTAGTTTAAGTGGTATATATTTGATTCTACTTAAGTAAGGTATTAAGTTGAAGTCCTTATGAATGTAAAAAAATTTCTTTGAAAGAGGTAGCTCCTTGTGGTTTATAAATAATAATAATAATAAAAAAAAAGAATGCTAGCCATCGAGCAAACACAATCCAAGAAGTTTGACTAGGCAGTAGCCACCATGGTCATTTTCATTAGCCATAAATGCATGCGGGAGTACAACCCCGTCCTCTTAGTTTGCAGCCACTTAACGCATTTGTCTCACATTTACTTCTATGCAATGCAATCCACTAGTTTGACGATAGCATTGCTTGACGTATTTATATGTGATTTCATGTCATTTCATTTCTTCTTATGCATGACTTTTTGTCATTTCGCCATCTCCCTCTTAGATATCAATGGGGGAATTATTCCCCCTCCCCCTCAAAAACCCAAACAAGAATCGACAACATTAACAATGTAACACATATTAAAAAAATAAAAATAAAAATAAAAACACAATGAAAAACAAAGCAATTCAATGTGAAATAATGGTGAAGGGTTTTGATAATATACATTATAAAATCATAGGTTTGAATTCATCATTGGATCTAAAAAATTCAAAAAAGATGCAAATATAGGTTAATAAAAGATACATTCCATTGGATAAATTTAGTTCATAAAAGATACATTCCATTGGATAAATTTAGTTATATATATATATATATATATATATATATATATATATATATATATATATATATATATATATATATATATATATATATATATATATATATATATGAGGTAGGATCCTTTGACACCGGTGTCAAATTTAAAGTTTGACACCTCATCTGAGAGCCGTTAGATCAAAAAAGATCAACGGTGTTACATGCTTACAAAAATCATAGTCGTTGATCTTTTTTGATCTAACGGCTCTCAGATGAGGTGTCAAACTTCAAATTTAACACCGGTGTAAAGGATCCTGCCCATATATATATATATATATATATATATATATATATATATATATATATATATATATATGGGGTAAACATTTCTCAAGCAGCTTGAGATAAGTTTATCTCCAGCTAGCCCAAAACTACGTCGTTTTGATTAATAAAGGGTATTTATGTAATCATAGGTGAATTAATGAAGGGTGTTTCAGTAAAATGTATATGATATAAAAATAAATAAAATTACAATAACACCCTTCATTAATTCACATAGAATTACATAAACACCCTTCATTAATCAAAACGACGTAGTTTTGGAGCTAGCTGGAGATAAACTTATCTCAAGCTGCTTGAGAAATGTTTTTCCCTATATATATATATATATATATATATATATATATATATATATATATATATATATGGGGCAGGATCCTTTGACACCGGTGTCAAATTTTGAAATTTGACACCAAATCCTAACCGTTGATTTCTGTCAATCAACGGTTATAATTTATTGGGAATTACACTTATTAATTAATCATTAATTGCTAATAAATGATAACCGTTGATTGACGGAAATCAACGGTTAAGATTTTGTGTCAAATTTCAAAATTTGACACTGGTGTCAATGGATCCTATCCCTATATATATATATATATATATATATATATATATATATATATATATATATAGGAAAAAACATTTCTCAAGCAGCTTGAGATAAGCTTATCTCAAGCTAGCCCAAAACTACGTCGTTTTGATTAATGAAGGGTGTTTATGTAATTTTAGGTGAATTAATGAAGGGTGTATTTGTAATTTTATTTATTTTTATATCATATACATTTTACTGAAACACCCTTCATTAATTCACCTAAAATTACATAAACACCCTTCATTAATCAAAACGACGTAGTTTTGGGGCTAGTTTGAGATAAGCTTATCTCAAGCTGCTTGAGAAATGTTTACCCCATATATATATATTATAAACCACATGTATCCTCCATGTGAGATAATCCTGTTTGGGGCGGGTCTAGGATTAACGCTTTAAACCCTCCCAAAGATGATACTATAGAGGATTGAACACATGCTCTCACCCCACCTGCTTAGCACTCATGCATCAACTGAGTTACCATCATATGAAAATTTTATTTTAAACATGGGGTAAGGATCATTTTACACCGATTTAATTTACACTCTCAATATCAATCGTTGATCTCAATTTAGATCTAATGGTTCTGATTTATCAAATATTTGAACCATTAAATGCAAGCAAATTAAAATTATAATTTGATGTAATTCTTATTCTTATATCGGTGTAAGAATATCTATCCCTTAAACATATATTATATGATATTTATTAATTTTGGGGCTTTTTACCAATGTAAGGTATTTCTATATAAAAATTATAAAGAAAAAATACAATTTGGAAATTTAATTGTAAGTATCAAAAAAAAATTAAAATTAATTATTTGATGATCAATTTATTTATAATATTTTTAACATTATTTTATTTTCATTTCAATTTCTAGAGAAAAATTTATACCATTTTTTATAATTACATATAAAAAAAATCTTATCGCAACTATTGAAGCGAAATTTATTATGTCACCTTTTTTTGTGTGACAATTATGTCACTTTTTAAGTAAAGTTGATTTTGCAAAATCAAATTTATCTAAAATTAAATTTGCAAACTGTAACATTACTATTGGCTACAGAATATCACATAAATTCTCAAATTTTATGTTAAATTAAAAGTGTAACATTCTAACGCAGCGGATAAAAAAGAAATACTCTTAAAATTTAATTATACATGACACGGAAGTCGAGTTTATTATCACATCTGAAAAAGACTAATTTACATCATCATCCAACTAAAAAGAAAATATTTCTTCTCTATCAATCACTCCATAGAAACTCCGAAGAGTCTTTTAAGGCTTTATCTATAGTGTTTCATCTTACTCCAAAGCTACACATATTAACATGCTTACTTTCTGAAAAGGTTAGTATAAAACAAATAAGCACGTGAGAAAAATCGTAGTAATACCGGAGATTTCGAACTATAACCTATATAGCAGTTTTAACCGAAAATATCATTCTTTCAAAATATATTTATAATAATATAAATTACAATCATAAGGCCAAAAGTTTTGTGGGTTCTCAATAACCATATACCCAAACCTTTGTGGGTTTCTACATACAAAAGAACATGTAATATTTAACTGAAACTAATTAAATTCCCAATTATGTGAGTCTCTTGCATGTGAAAAGTTATGTTGTGGTGGAGCTCAAGTCACGATAAGGCGTCCCTTATCCTATAATTATCTTATCCCCTAGTGGGTTAGTTCACAACAGTTTTCATCAGTTGAAACTTACATATTCTTTTAGTAGTTATTTAGTACCAAATAATTCCTTAATCTGATAATGAATCTTTGAAAAGGAGTAAAATAATAAATTAATGAAATCCACAAAATTAAAGATAATAAATAAACCAAAAGTGTAAAAAAGATTCATAAGAAAATATTTGGACAGGGAAGCACCACTACCATCGCCGCAACCACTGCTATCACCATCACCACGACATCGTCCCCACTACCATCATCGCCGCCGCCGCCACCGCAACCACTAACATCACCACCACCGCCACACCACTGCCATTATCATCGCCACCATGCCACCACCACTATTGTCGCCACTACCATGCCACCACCACCACCACCACCACTACCACCATCGCTATCACCATCACCGTCGCAACCATTGCTGTCACTGTCACTATCATCACCACCACTATGCCATCGCCACCACCGCAATCACTGTCGCCGCCACCACCACCATGCCACCACAATTGTCACCATTACCACCATCGCCACAGCCACTGCCGTCACTACCACTATGACGCCACCACCATATAGAAAGGAAAGTAATGATCAGAAATTCTTTTATGTTTAATAGGATTTATTTTTTATTATATTATTTGTTGTGATATCAAACATAATTCTCATTCTCGGAATAAAAATAGAACATGTTATCAAACATATTTTTTTCTCAGAAACTTTTCCAAGGCACAGAAATAGAAAAGAATTGTTTCTTTTCAGAAATAGTGACAGGGAACATAATGGTTATCATGCACACCCCAAATAACAAAGAAATAAATATAAGAGAATGAAATTTTACTCCCAATATTATCTTCCTTTGTTAATTTTATCTTCCTCGGTTGTGTTTCTTTCTTTCCTCCTCTTACTTCTAGATCTTTCTCTCAGTTTCTTTCTTTGTCATTACTAAACAACGGGCCGGTTTTAATAACATTGATCTTATCATACAAATTGGTGCTTTCAGCGCCAACTAATTTGTCAAAGGGAAAAACAAGTATAATGTTGTAGGATAATTTTCTTGTCATGTCATAGAGACAATAAGTGTGAGGTCCACTATCTTTAAAATAAAAAGAAAAGGAAAAAAATGCAGCACAAATATCGATGTATGTGTAGAAAACTTTACATTTGTAATGCAACATGACAAATGAAAAACCATATGTCAAATGCCTTGGCGCCCTAAGCTAAGAGCTATGTAGCACCGATACCGACACGGGACACGTGACACGATACGACACGACACTCCGACACGTTAATTCTAAAAAATGTTAAATTTCAACACGTTAGGACACATTTTAATATTAAATAATATTTTAAATTTATGTAGTGTATATTATATTTAATATTCAATAATTTAACAAAAAATTGAATTTAAACTTATAATATTCATAAATTTTGCAAAGAAACATAAGATATCCCAAATATTTATATTAAACTCAATAAGATGGTAATTGTAATCCAACGAATAGCTAATAGTTGGAACTAAAAACTCAATGCAACGCAACCTTTGAACATTTTTTTTCTGAATCTCTATGACGCGTGTTTAAGTGTCGGGGAGTGTCGGAGTGTCCGAGAGTGTCGGACACGACACGTCAGGATTTTTGAAGTGTTGGTGCTTCATAGGCTAAGAGTGCCGCACTAGTCACCATTTTTTTTTTACTTTTATTTTATTTTTTTACATTTGTCTATTACACAAATTGTGATCCAAACATGCATATACAAACTTTGAAATAAATAGACAGACTTTAATTATCAGTCAATCCTTTTTTAGGGTCCAAGTGTCCTTTAGTAAAAAGGTATTTTTATGCATTTTTGTAAAGGTACTTTTTAAATTCAAATATATAATTTTCCAATCACAAGGTGCTCCTTTACTAAATTTTTAAGATTTTTATGCAAAATTAACTAGATTAAAAACTGGTGAACAATAAATATATTTATATAGAACACTGCTTTACCGTTTCAAATAGTAAAACTGGAATAATTTATAGTTTTTATTGGGGTTAGAATGTTAAGATAAAGTTATATAACAAAACAAATTTATGTGATCGATCTACAATACAATTTCACTTGAGGTGCAAGTTTTTTTGTTTTTGTGCAATTAAAATTGTTAGGATGTGTCAACTTTAAGTGTGACTTTGGAATATCTAAATTCGAATCATTTTTGTACAAAAATAAATAATAAAATCGCTTTTTAATCATTTTGTGTTAGGATGTATATTATGACAGTAAATTACATAAATTAGAAGTTCTGAGAAGAAAAAAAAGCTGTACATGGAAAAAATTTAAATGGAGATTTTCTATAATGTGTTGAATATGGCATGCCAAACTTTGAATTCTACCCATTATAGAAAAAAATGGAAAAGAATATTAGAAATTTAGAATAACAAGCAAAAATATATTTATTTTAGAATCTATATAAATTAAAATAATAATATACTTTAAATTAAATTAAGAATAAATACATCTTTACGACTTTACCTACTATCCTCAAAAGATAAGTTGACTTTTACTTCTTTTCCCCCCCTCACTGTACAGTCAT
>JAVKPL010003085.1:0-19487 GCA_032173675.1 Gastrolobium villosum
AAAATACGAATTCATGACTGTTTTGGAAATAATTAAACATTTATTGCACAATATCACACCCATTTTGGGCGTCACCAATCACGCCTAATTAAGACGTTATTAAAGAGGCAGTCACGTCTAATTTTGGCGTCACTCATTAGGTGTTGACACGTGTCACTTTTTAAAAAAAAATTTAACAATTTAATCGTAAAACTTCTTAAGGTCATAACTTTTGACTCGGGTATCCAAATCAGGTAATTCTTTCTTGATTCCACAAAATTTTTCGAGATCTACGCAATGACATCTCATTTGACATATTTTATTTTTCCCAAACATAATTAAAATTTACAAGAATGGTATTATAAGAGCGGTTAAACCCAGAAACCTCTGAGTTCTGGGTTTGTGATTAAATATAAAAAAATAAATAAAGATTTGATTTGTGATTTAGATTAAAAAAATAAATAATGATTTGATTTGTGATTTGATTCGTGGTCTGAAATTAATGATGGCTTATGAATGCTTTTCAAAAATAAAATCTTTTTTCCATAGATATTTAGAATATAATAAAAATAAAAATTTCTATTTTTTTAATTTAAATCACATATCAAATCTTTATTTATTTTTTTATATTAAATCACAAACCCAGAACTCAGAGGATTCTGGGTTTATCCGCTCTTATAATATCTTTCTTGCAAATTTAAATTGTGTTTTTGAAAAATAAAATATGTCAAATAAGATGTCATTGCGCAGATCTCGAAAAGTTATGTGGAATCAAAAAAATTACCTAATTTTGATGCCCGAGTCAAAAGTCTTCATAAGTTTTACGATTAAATTGTTATTTTTTTTTTGGAAAAAAAGAAGTGACACGTGTCAACACCGGATGAGTGACGCCTAAATTAGGCGTAACAACCTCTTTAATGACGCCTTAATTAGGCGTGATAGGTGACACCCAAAATGGGCGTAATAATATGCAATAAATGTGTAATTATTTCCAAAGCAGCTATAAATTCTTAAAAAACTTGATTTTGATTTTGATTTGGATTTTGATATGTGTCAGAGCTTCTAAAGAAGGAAGAGAAGCTTGTGTCAGAGAAATTTGCTACGATCAGCTTCACTTCTGTGCGCATTGCTTATCTTGATGGATTTCTTAGTGATGCCTATGTTAGACAGTGTCCAAAACCAATTGATTATTTCAATAGACAATATTTGGTTCGCATCTTCATTGTTCAGGGCTTTAGGCATTATTAACAGAAACATGTTTCAGTCGTGGTGGTTATACACAATGTTAAAGAGTGAGCCCAGCAACCCACACTACCAAAAACAAGTTTTCCAGAGAATAAAATGTAATTAGTTGCATTAATTTAATCAGAACAAATAAACTCCTGATAGTTATTAATGGAATCAAACAGAATATTAGACCCAAAAGCTAAAACCAAACAATAAACTTGTTTTCCCTATGTAGGTGGCTTTAGAATTTTAGATTCTCTATACTAGTAGATAATCAGCAAACATTATAGCAAAGAACTTGGTTTTGATTGATGCTCAAAGTTTTATTGATAGGGTATGGGAAAGAGGGAGATAAAGACACCTTCAGTTACGGAACAAGGGAAAGCAAAAGACTGGGAAAAAGGGGTTAATCCACTCAAGAAATCAGAGCATTGGACAGAGGGGAAAAGAAAGAAAATGAAGCAAAGATTGTACCTCTGTTATTTCTCTGATATTGTATCTAGCATGGCAATCTCTTGATAGCAAAAGGAATAGATCCAGGAATATCAGCAAAATTAATGAGAAAACTAATTAATCCCCAAGTTATGAACAGAGGATCCAAGACCAACAAAATCACTTAGAGACCCCATAAGAACGTAAATAACATCATGGAGCAAAGATCATACTGAAACAAATAAATTACCCAAGTTTTGAAAGAAACCTGTGATAGGCACCACAGAAATGAGCAATTGTGATCTTATAGAGGGAGGAAAAAATCAAACTTCTTTACAGCAAAACAAAACGATGAATCAAAAGAAAAGAAAGAGAAAATACCCACAATCACGGTAACTTCTCTTCCTGTTCGAAATTATGTACTGACATGTTAACGTTGATGCTTCCTCCCAGGTCGTCACTTGAAGCAGATAAAAACGGTATAAACCAAAAACAAATGAATTGTCTTTTGTGGATCAGTAACTAACGGATATAAAATAAAAAAAGTGGTTTTACATAAAACCAGTTTTTAAGAAAAACCGGTTTTTTAAATGTGGTCCGGTTTGTAATTCACAGGTCCTATAATTTTCTTGTATTCAAATGCATCACTCTTCTATGTTTGAAGAAACTACTCTTTCTATTACTTGTTTCACATGCTATATGATATGAAATACAAAGGACCTATTTATAGGCCAAAATACAAAAGCTTAAAGACTTCAAACAACACAACTCTTCATAACTAAAAGACACAACTCTTCACCAAACTCTAAGCATAATAATTGTCCACTAACAAATTCCTAAGGACATATCCATTCACCACAAAACTCTTCATTTTCTATTTTCTTTAATTAAATAAAGTTTAAACCAACAAAACTCCCCCTTAAACTTTAATTCTTCTTTTTGATTTTTTCACTGGTTGATTTTTTCCGCGCTGCTTCCATGTTGCATTCCTTTCTTCAATTTTTCTTTTGTCCGGCGGTTCCTTCATTGGTGAAAGATAGACAGTCTTGAATTTTTCTTCGCCAACCACTTCCACAATTACACCTTCCATTTTTCCGCTCTCAGCTTCTTCACTGCCGGGTTTCCTATCCGAAACACCTGCTTCGGCTTCTTCTACAACAATATCCACTTCATCGCCGGGTTCTTCTTCAACAAGTCTAGCTTCCACGCGCCTCATAGATAGAATCTCAAACCACCGTCCTCCAAGTTGCCAGGCGTTACAGAGAACAAGCAATTATGTATATTGAATCTCCATGAAATCATCCTCAATCACCATGAAATCATCCTCAATCACCGTGAAATCATCATCAATCTCCATCAAATCATCATCAATCTCCATCAAATCATCATCAATCTCCATCAAATCATCCCCGATCTCCATGAAACCATCCTCAATCTCCATGAAGTTATCCTCAATCACCGTGAAATCATCATCAATCTCCATCAAATCATCATCAATCTCCATCAAATCATCATCAATCTCCATCAAATCATCCCCGATCTCCATGAAACCATCCTCAATCTCCATGAAGTTATCCTCAATCTCCATGAAATCATCCTCAATCGCCATTGATTCCTCAGTCTTTGACCCGGAACAACGCTGATCACCGTAGCTAGGAACTCTGGCGCCGTAAGGGCTAGTGAAATTGATGCTTCTCTGGGTTCCCTACTTCAAGAAAGGGGAAGGGAACGTGAAATTGTGAAGAGGTTTTGTGTAGCAGATGCTATAGAATAAGAAGATTGCAGAAAGGATAAGAGGAGGAGAAGAGGGAATTGAGAGAGAAAGAGTCACGAGAGAGAAGAGAATTTCCAATAATTTTTTGATATTATTTCTTAACACCACACACCTACTTATAACCATGAAGGATGGACGTTACAAAAGAAAACACTATTACAATTAATGTTTCAATTACTGTTACAAAAGAAAACATTATTACAATTAACGTTACAATTACCGTTACACAACGGTTCCATTCCATCACCGTTACATTACCGTTATATTATATTTCGTCCGTTATATTACCGTTATAAAAGGATATAAGTTATGTCATTTAAAATGATTAATATTTTTCCTATTTTATGATAACATCAGAGTTTGTTAAACTAGGGATCTGTGCTTGCAATTAAAGGCTATGATTACATTAGTCACGAGCCACAATCGCAGTTTAGGCACCTATGTTCCAATGTACATGAAACAAACTCCAGCTTGGCGGGGAAACATTCTTCTGTCCAAAAAAGTAAAAAAAAGGGTATCTTTTTTTTTTGGTAAATAAAAAAAATGGTATCCTACTTAGGACTCACGAACCAAATATATTGAATCAGTCCATTAAATTTCTTGATTTATTCAAAATGAGTTTTAAAATTATCAACTTAAAAATAACAGAAGCCAATTTGGATCACCGCATTTTACTTGCGAGGTAAATTGACTAACCCATTAAGTAAATGCACGGTCTGCTGTCTACCAAAATAAAAAACAAAAAATGCACGGTCTGTTTACGTATTCATTTACTGAGTTTTTTTTACATGAATGAAATATTTTTATTTCTCTTTGACTATATTTCTCTTTAAATATTTAATAAATTTTATATCTTACATACATAAAAATTTGTGGAGTCAATACTTTTTCTTTTTCTCTCACCCACACCATTTTATATATGTAGGAGATAAATTTATATCCTACTATAATATAACAAACAATAAACTCTTATATGAAACCAGCTTATGCTTAGGTGTTGTTTTATGAAACCACCCTCAACATTTAATTCAAACAATTAATCCCTTATACATTAATCTTTTAACAATTTAACATAGTTAGTAAATTTAGGACAAAACTACCCCTTTCTTTGTAACTCCCATAGGGGGTGTTTGTTTTAGGAGTTTGTTGAAGTTTTCTGGGGAAGTGATTCTTGCGTTTTCATTACTCCACGTTTGGTTCACAGTTTTCATAAATTTTACCCATCTTTCCTTGTTGCCTATCTATCGATAATTGCAAGTGATTTGTCTGAAAAGTACTGTTGAGGATTGCTTCCTGAAAGGTGGTATTTGTCCTAGAATCTGGAGAAGTTCAAAAAGTGGTATAATCGGTGACTATATTACCCCTCGAGCTTCTTCTAATGCTTGGCCTTGGCATGAACCTCTGATCTATTTTCCTTGTTTTTGATCATCGAAGGAAGCAACTCCTCCTTGTTCTTTTTCTTCATCGAACCTTCTTCGACATCGTCGCTTCCTGAACCCTCGCTCTTCTTTCTCGTTCCCCCATTATTGGTAACTGTAACAACCACTTGAAGTTTACGGTTTTCGAAGCTGAAGAAAGAAAACAGAGAAGAGTGAAGATTTTTTCTGATTACGGTTTTGAAAGAGGGGTCACTGGGTCTGTTTCCCTGTTCGTTCCCTATGGCTTTCCCTATGCACCATGCAACTGTGAATTAATAATTAATTAAAAGATAACGTTCGATATTATAAGTTTTAATGAAATTTTAATATTATACTGTGTTTTGTATAATATCATATTAGATGATATTATTCTGTATTTGATAACATTAAAACCAAGGGTTTTATTAATATTATGTTACATAATTGAACTTTTGTTTCCAACACTCACAACAAAAAGGGAGAGAGAAAGTGGAATGATGAAAGAGAAAGAAAAATATGTGGACCCCACCTCTTTAATGTGTGGGTAGGAAAATGAAGTTGTGTTATGTTACATGATAAACATAAAACCCTAAAACCAATCTCATAAAGGGTTATTTCTAAAAGGGTTATTTTGTAATTTTAATAAATTTTCCCATCAATATTTTATTTTCAACCAAACACACATTCAGGAATTTCACTCAATTTTCCCAGTATTATTTTGGCCTACCAAATAACTTTTTTTACATTTTCTTACCAAACTCACTTTCCAACCATTTTCCTATCAATTACATTTTCCTAGTATTCAAAAAAAGATTTTCTCCTCAACCAAACGCCCCCTTAGTTTTCAATAATAATAATTGGTTATGAATTATTGCATTCAAGTGTATTATTTTATGTTTCTTTCAATTATCTTTTAATGATCACGTTTAGAGTCCCTTGGAACATATAATGCAAAAATCATGTGAAGTTGTTGAATCTAAAAACAAAACTTCAAGAAACTCGCATGGAGAAGTTTGTGAATAATTGTTGTGTTAATAATATTTTATGATTACTTTTATCATTTGCATGATAAAACTTTTCCCGTAAATAGATGCTAAGAGAACCATTGGTCATTGCTTCAAAATTTAGAGAAATCAATGAGTGAAGGATCTTGAGAAATGTTAGAGAAAACTCTGTTAAAGGAGAATGGGAGAAAAAAAAAATTGAGAGAGAAGAAGCATGATAATATAAGAAATTATGAAAATGAATGCTACGGATGATGATAACTTCTTTCTTTCTTTTTTTTCAAAATATAAATCTCATAACAATGTTATTTTGATATAGGAATAGAATATTTTTACTAACAAATAATGTTACTATCAATGTTACTATCATATATTAACTATTAATTTCCGTCCATCAACGGTTATTATTTATTGTGAATTAATAATTAATTAATGATTTTGATTTGTGGAAATAATAACCGTTGATTGACGAAAATCAACCGTTATCATTTATTATGAATTAATAATTAATTAATGAGTTTGATTTGTTAAAATAATAACCGTCGTAATTTACTTATCTGCAATTTATATTGTTGCATCGTTCTTTACAACGGTGAGTTGGGGTGAATCGTTCATCACAGTTGTAACAAAGACTCTTCTCACGTCTAGCTTGCATTTCCGCTTGAGATAGTCAGCGAATAGGCAGGGATGTTAAGGGGTTGTGGGCTTTAGGAGGTGGCATGGTGGCAAGCAGTGGAGGTTAGGATTGGCTGGTAGGTGGAGTAGATGGGAGTGTGGCCAGTGGGCGAGGGTTCCAAGGTTTTATGTGTCTATCGCCATTGATTTTCTCCTTATACACCTTGGCATATGCCAGAGCCTCGTTTATATCAGCAGGGCGGTGGACTGGGACTGAGCATCGTGACGAGGATCATAATCCGGCCAAGAAAAGTCCCTCGCGCACAGTAATCGATAAACCTGGAATCTTGCGTGATAACTGCTCAAAAGTAGCATAATAATCAACGACAGTACCAATTTGTTGTAATTTTGCTATGGCTATGGAGGCGTCCTCAAACTCGGTTGGGCCAAATCGCTGGTGAAGGTCGGTGATGAAGGAAGGCCAATTAGGTAGCAGAGCATCCTGATCAAGTGATTGAAACCACGAGGAAGCAGGAGGGTCCAAATTGAAGGAAACCACAAGCAAACGTTCCTGGACAGGGATGTTGTAAAAGCAGAAATAGCGTTCCACAGCAAACAGCCAATCAGTAGGATCCCCTGTGGAAAACCGAGGAAAATCCAGTTCATTTGACGTTGCCGAAGCGGTTCAGGGGGAGGGAGAATTGGGCAAGAGCCCAGCACACCCGCATTCGGATCTGGAGAAGACTTAGTGGAATGGAGGATAGTAAGAACCTCCTGGAGTTGGTTATGTAAATTATCCATACGTTGATTATTTGTCTCGGTTTGATGAGCATGGGTCAGTTCCAAAGTAGTGAAACGACAATCCTGATTGAGTTCTAAGTTGGTAATTTGGTCTTGCAGAGATTGACGAGCTAATTGCAGCTCGTGAACTTGCTGGGTAACCTCACGGAGCCTAGTGTTCTCAGCCATGAGACTCAATGAAAGCACCAATGTAACCAGACAGAATTGAGAGCAAGAATTGAGGTAGGTAGAGAGAGAAAGTAGATCATGAAAGAAGGAAGAAGAGAGTTAAATCATACTAATCATATCTCTTTCATTCATGCATAAAACTTATATAACAACCCTAATGGGCTTATATGCACTAGGTCCAAATGACCTGTTCTAATTATTTATACCAAGTAATTATCTGACTCACTTACAATTATCCCATTACATAGTCATTCAATCTATTGGGCCTTCTTAGCAATTTCCTGTTCCTTAGTGTAACTCCTGCTTGTGGGCCGTAATTGATTGGGCCTGTGTTCCTTAGTGTAACTCCTGCTTGTGGGCCGTAACTGACTGGGCCTGTGTTCCTTAGTGTAACTCCTGTTTGTGGGCCGTAACTGACTGGGCCTATTACATTCTGTCATACATCTCTCTATATATATATATCTCTCGAACCTCAGTTTCTCCCAAACCCCAATTTCTGAAATTCCCCCAAATCATCGTATATTGTAGCCTTTGTTCTCCGAATCCTCGATTCTACTATGGAGTACAAGAACGACAACAAGAAGATGTACAACATGTTCGTGAAGAACTTGGACGGTAAAACCCTAAACCTATTATTCCCATCTCCGATCGTATACGCGAATTCCATAAAGGATCGCCTATTCGAACTCACCGGAATCCCAGCGCAACACCAGAGTCTGGTGACCGGGTGTCGGCACCTGGACGACGAGACATCAGCGATATGGTGCTCGCCAGAAGGCGGGAACACGTTCCCGTCGGTGCAGCTATTGCTGCGGCAGAAGAAGACGAACAATTTCGATGCTTGCAGGGATATGAGTGGGCGAAGGCTGATTGAGAAGAGGTTGGAGGAGTGGAAGGCTGGGGAAGGGGAGAAGAAGTTGGAGAGAGTGGCAAAAGAGTTTATGAAGATTAAGATACATTAAGATAATTCACGTGTTATAGTAAATTCACAATCTTTTTTCTTTTCTTTTTTTGATAAATAAAATTCACAATCATTTTACATGTTAGTCATCTAGATAATGATACAGTAAGATAAAACGAAAGCAGCTGAATTTCTTTCCCAGATTCGACAGTGGATTAATTAATATTAATTTATCAAATCCTGTTTTGTACTTTACTGTACCTTTGATTTCTATTATATAGTGAAACCACGTGGTATTAGGATCGTGCAGTTTTTCTTGGGCACGGCCCTTCGCAGTTTTCTTGGGCATGGCCCTTCAATTAAATTTTTTAAAAAGAAAATTGCGTCAAGCGTCATAAAATTGAAGAATATATTGGAACACGTGGCATGTTACAACAAATGCTACCCATGGCTGGCAAATTTTCCTTTTTATTAGGGGTGTGCATGGAGCGGTTCGGTTCGGTTATTGTCAAAAACCGAACCAAATCAGTTTTAAACGGTTTGGATTTTAAACTGAACCCCTTGGTCGATGGAGGGCAAAAAAATTAATTTAATGTTTTTTTCAATAAAAAAATACGAATTCATGACTGTTTTGGAAATAATTAAACATTTATTGCACAATATCACACCCATTTTGGGCGTCACCAATCACGCCTAATTAAGACGTTATTAAAGAGGCAGTCACGTCTAATTTTGGCGTCACTCATTAGGTGTTGACACGTGTCACTTTTTAAAAAAAAATTAACAATTTAATCGTAAAACTTCTTAAGGTCATAACTTTTGACTCGGGTATCCAAATCAGGTAATTCTTTCTTGATTCCACAAAATTTTTCGAGATCTACGCAATGACATCTCATTTGACATATTTTATTTTTCCCAAACATAATTAAAATTTACAAGAATGGTATTATAAGAGCGGTTAAACCCAGAAACCTCTGAGTTCTGGGTTTGTGATTAAATATAAAAAAATAAATAAAGATTTGATTTGTGATTTAGATTAAAAAAATAAATAATGATTTGATTTGTGATTTGATTCGTGGTCTGAAATTAATGATGGCTTATGAATGCTTTTCAAAAATAAAATCTTTTTTCCATAGATATTTAGAATATTTATTTAATTATTTCTTTTATTAATACTGATTCTTCAAATTAATTTTTGAGTTTAAATCATAAATCAAGTCTTTATTTTGTTTTCCTTATTAATAATAATTTTTATTTTTAATTTAAATCACAAATCAATTTTTTTTATAATAAAAATAAAAATTTCTATTTTTTTAATTTAAATCACATATCAAATCTTTATTTATTTTTTTATATTAAATCACAAACCCAGAACTCAGAGGATTCTGGGTTTATCCGCTCTTATAATATCTTTCTTGCAAATTTAAATTGTGTTTTTGAAAAATAAAATATGTCAAATAAGATGTCATTGCGCAGATCTCGAAAAGTTATGTGGAATCAAAAAAATTACCTAATTTTGATGCCCGAGTCAAAAGTCTTCATAAGTTTTACGATTAAATTGTTATTTTTTTTTTGGAAAAAAAGAAGTGACACGTGTCAACACCGGATGAGTGACGCCTAAATTAGGCGTAACAACCTCTTTAATGACGCCTTAATTAGGCGTGATAGGTGACACCCAAAATGGGCGTAATAATATGCAATAAATGTGTAATTATTTCCAAAGCAGCTATAAATTCTTAAAAAACTTGATTTTGATTTTGATTTGGATTTTGATATGTGTCAGAGCTTCTAAAGAAGGAAGAGAAGCTTGTGTCAGAGAAATTTGCTACGATCAGCTTCACTTCTGTGCGCATTGCTTATCTTGATGGATTTCTTAGTGATGCCTATGTTAGACAGTGTCCAAAACCAATTGATTATTTCAATAGACAATATTTGGTTCGCATCTTCATTGTTCAGGGCTTTAGGCATTATTAACAGAAACATGTTTCAGTCGTGGTGGTTATACACAATGTTAAAGAGTGAGCCCAGCAACCCACACTACCAAAAACAAGTTTTCCAGAGAATAAAATGTAATTAGTTGCATTAATTTAATCAGAACAAATAAACTCCTGATAGTTATTAATGGAATCAAACAGAATATTAGACCCAAAAGCTAAAACCAAACAATAAACTTGTTTTCCCTATGTAGGTGGCTTTAGAATTTTAGATTCTCTATACTAGTAGATAATCAGCAAACATTATAGCAAAGAACTTGGTTTTGATTGATGCTCAAAGTTTTATTGATAGGGTATGGGAAAGAGGGAGATAAAGACACCTTCAGTTACGGAACAAGGGAAAGCAAAAGACTGGGAAAAAGGGGTTAATCCACTCAAGAAATCAGAGCATTGGACAGAGGGGAAAAGAAAGAAAATGAAGCAAAGATTGTACCTCTGTTATTTCTCTGATATTGTATCTAGCATGGCAATCTCTTGATAGCAAAAGGAATAGATCCAGGAATATCAGCAAAATTAATGAGAAAACTAATTAATCCCCAAGTTATGAACAGAGGATCCAAGACCAACAAAATCACTTAGAGACCCCATAAGAACGTAAATAACATCATGGAGCAAAGATCATACTGAAACAAATAAATTACCCAAGTTTTGAAAGAAACCTGTGATAGGCACCACAGAAATGAGCAATTGTGATCTTATAGAGGGAGGAAAAAATCAAACTTCTTTACAGCAAAACAAAACGATGAATCAAAAGAAAAGAAAGAGAAAATACCCACAATCACGGTAACTTCTCTTCCTGTTCGAAATTATGTACTGACATGTTAACGTTGATGCTTCCTCCCAGGTCGTCACTTGAAGCAGATAAAAACGGTATAAACCAAAAACAAATGAATTGTCTTTTGTGGATCAGTAACTAACGGATATAAAATAAAAAAAGTGGTTTTACATAAAACCAGTTTTTAAGAAAAACCGGTTTTTTAAATGTGGTCCGGTTTGTAATTCACAGGTCCTATAATTTTCTTGTATTCAAATGCATCACTCTTCTATGTTTGAAGAAACTACTCTTTCTATTACTTGTTTCACATGCTATATGATATGAAATACAAAGGACCTATTTATAGGCCAAAATACAAAAGCTTAAAGACTTCAAACAACACAACTCTTCATAACTAAAAGACACAACTCTTCACCAAACTCTAAGCATAATAATTGTCCACTAACAAATTCCTAAGGACATATCCATTCACCACAAAACTCTTCATTTTCTATTTTCTTTAATTAAATAAAGTTTAAACCAACAAAACTCCCCCTTAAACTTTAATTCTTCTTTTTGATTTTTTCACTGGTTGATTTTTTCCGCGCTGCTTCCATGTTGCATTCCTTTCTTCAATTTTTCTTTTGTCCGGCGGTTCCTTCATTGGTGAAAGATAGACAGTCTTGAATTTTTCTTCGCCAACCACTTCCACAATTACACCTTCCATTTTTCCGCTCTCAGCTTCTTCACTGCCGGGTTTCCTATCCGAAACACCTGCTTCGGCTTCTTCTACAACAATATCCACTTCATCGCCGGGTTCTTCTTCAACAAGTCTAGCTTCCACGCGCCTCATAGATAGAATCTCAAACCACCGTCCTCCAAGTTGCCAGGCGTTACAGAGAACAAGCAATTATGTATATTGAATCTCCATGAAATCATCCTCAATCACCATGAAATCATCCTCAATCACCGTGAAATCATCATCAATCTCCATCAAATCATCATCAATCTCCATCAAATCATCATCAATCTCCATCAAATCATCCCCGATCTCCATGAAACCATCCTCAATCTCCATGAAGTTATCCTCAATCACCGTGAAATCATCATCAATCTCCATCAAATCATCATCAATCTCCATCAAATCATCATCAATCTCCATCAAATCATCCCCGATCTCCATGAAACCATCCTCAATCTCCATGAAGTTATCCTCAATCTCCATGAAATCATCCTCAATCGCCATTGATTCCTCAGTCTTTGACCCGGAACAACGCTGATCACCGTAGCTAGGAACTCTGGCGCCGTAAGGGCTAGTGAAATTGATGCTTCTCTGGGTTCCCTACTTCAAGAAAGGGAAAGGAACGTGAAATTGTGAAGAGGTTTTGTGTAGCAGATGCTATAGAATAAGAAGATTGCAGAAAGGATAAGAGGAGGAGAAGAGGGAATTGAGAGAGAAAGAGTCACGAGAGAGAAGAGAATTTCCAATAATTTTTTGATATTATTTCTTAACACCACACACCTACTTATAACCATGAAGGATGGACGTTACAAAAGAAAACACTATTACAATTAATGTTTCAATTACTGTTACAAAAGAAAACATTATTACAATTAACGTTACAATTACCGTTACACAACGGTTCCATTCCATCACCGTTACATTACCGTTATATTATATTTCGTCCGTTATATTACCGTTATAAAAGGATATAAGTTATGTCATTTAAAATGATTAATATTTTTCCTATTTTATGATAACATCAGAGTTTGTTAAACTAGGGATCTGTGCTTGCAATTAAAGGCTATGATTACATTAGTCACGAGCCACAATCGCAGTTTAGGCACCTATGTTCCAATGTACATGAAACAAACTCCAGCTTGGCGGGGAAACATTCTTCTGTCCAAAAAAGTAAAAAAAAGGGTATCTTTTTTTTTTGGTAAATAAAAAAAATGGTATCCTACTTAGGACTCACGAACCAAATATATTGAATCAGTCCATTAAATTTCTTGATTTATTCAAAATGAGTTTTAAAATTATCAACTTAAAAATAACAGAAGCCAATTTGGATCACCGCATTTTACTTGCGAGGTAAATTGACTAACCCATTAAGTAAATGCACGGTCTGCTGTCTACCAAAATAAAAAACAAAAAATGCACGGTCTGTTTACGTATTCATTTACTGAGTTTTTTTTACATGAATGAAATATTTTTATTTCTCTTTGACTATATTTCTCTTTAACTATTTAATAAATTTTATATCTTACATACATAAAAATTTGTGGAGTCAATACTTTTTCTTTTTCTCTCACCCACACCATTTTATATATGTAGGAGATAAATTTATATCCTACTATAATATAACAAACAATAAACTCTTATATGAAACCAGCTTATGCTTAGGTGTTGTTTTATGAAACCACCCTCAACATTTAATTCAAACAATTAATCCCTTATACATTAATCTTTTAACAATTTAACATAGTTAGTAAATTTAGGACAAAACTACCCCTTTCTTTGTAACTCCCATAGGGGGTGTTTGTTTTAGGAGTTTGTTGAAGTTTTCTGGGGAAGTGATTCTTGCGTTTTCATTACTCCACGTTTGGTTCACAGTTTTCATAAATTTTACCCATCTTTCCTTGTTGCCTATCTATCGATAATTGCAAGTGATTTGTCTGAAAAGTACTGTTGAGGATTGCTTCCTGAAAGGTGGTATTTGTCCTAGAATCTGGAGAAGTTCAAAAAGTGGTATAATCGGTGACTATATTACCCCTCGAGCTTCTTCTAATGCTTGGCCTTGGCATGAACCTCTGATCTATTTTCCTTGTTTTTGATCATCGAAGGAAGCAACTCCTCCTTGTTCTTTTTCTTCATCGAACCTTCTTCGACATCGTCGCTTCCTGAACCCTCGCTCTTCTTTCTCGTTCCCCCATTATTGGTAACTGTAACAACCACTTGAAGTTTACGGTTTTCGAAGCTGAAGAAAGAAAACAGAGAAGAGTGAAGATTTTTTCTGATTACGGTTTTGAAAGAGGGGTCACTGGGTCTGTTTCCCTGTTCGTTCCCTATGGCTTTCCCTATGCACCATGCAACTGTGAATTAATAATTAATTAAAAGATAACGTTCGATATTATAAGTTTTAATGAAATTTTAATATTATACTGTGTTTTGTATAATATCATATTAGATGATATTATTCTGTATTTGATAACATTAAAACCAAGGGTTTTATTAATATTATGTTACATAATTGAACTTTTGTTTCCAACACTCACAACAAAAAGGGAGAGAGAAAGTGGAATGATGAAAGAGAAAGAAAAATATGTGGACCCCACCTCTTTAATGTGTGGGTAGGAAAATGAAGTTGTGTTATGTTACATGATAAACATAAAACCCTAAAACCAATCTCATAAAGGGTTATTTCTAAAAGGGTTATTTTGTAATTTTAATAAATTTTCCCATCAATATTTTATTTTCAACCAAACACACATTCAGGAATTTCACTCAATTTTCCCAGTATTATTTTGGCCTACCAAATAACTTTTTTTACATTTTCTTACCAAACTCACTTTCCAACCATTTTCCTATCAATTACATTTTCCTAGTATTCAAAAAAAGATTTTCTCCTCAACCAAACGCCCCCTTAGTTTTCAATAATAATAATTGGTTATGAATTATTGCATTCAAGTGTATTATTTTATGTTTCTTTCAATTATCTTTTAATGATCACGTTTAGAGTCCCTTGGAACATATAATGCAAAAATCATGTGAAGTTGTTGAATCTAAAAACAAAACTTCAAGAAACTCGCATGGAGAAGTTTGTGAATAATTGTTGTGTTAATAATATTTTATGATTACTTTTATCATTTGCATGATAAAACTTTTCCCGTAAATAGATGCTAAGAGAACCATTGGTCATTGCTTCAAAATTTAGAGAAATCAATGAGTGAAGGATCTTGAGAAATGTTAGAGAAAACTCTGTTAAAGGAGAATGGGAGAAAAAAAAAATTGAGAGAGAAGAAGCATGATAATATAAGAAATTATGAAAATGAATGCTACGGATGATGATAACTTCTTTCTTTCTTTTTTTTCAAAATATAAATCTCATAACAATGTTATTTTGATATAGGAATAGAATATTTTTACTAACAAATAATGTTACTATCAATGTTACTATCATATATTAACTATTAATTTCCGTCCATCAACGGTTATTATTTATTGTGAATTAATAATTAATTAATGATTTTGATTTGTGGAAATAATAACCGTTGATTGACGAAAATCAACCGTTATCATTTATTATGAATTAATAATTAATTAATGAGTTTGATTTGTTAAAATAATAACCGTCGTAATTTACTTATCTGCAATTTATATTGTTGCATCGTTCTTTACAACGGTGAGTTGGGGTGAATCGTTCATCACAGTTGTAACAAAGACTCTTCTCACGTCTAGCTTGCATTTCCGCTTGAGATAGTCAGCGAATAGGCAGGGATGTTAAGGGGTTGTGGGCTTTAGGAGGTGGCATGGTGGCAAGCAGTGGAGGTTAGGATTGGCTGGTAGGTGGAGTAGATGGGAGTGTGGCCAGTGGGCGAGGGTTCCAAGGTTTTATGTGTCTATCGCCATTGATTTTCTCCTTATACACCTTGGCATATGCCAGAGCCTCGTTTATATCAGCAGGGCGGTGGACTGGGACTGAGCATCGTGACGAGGATCATAATCCGGCCAAGAAAAGTCCCTCGCGCACAGTAATCGATAAACCTGGAATCTTGCGTGATAACTGCTCAAAAGTAGCATAATAATCAACGACAGTACCAATTTGTTGTAATTTTGCTATGGCTATGGAGGCGTCCTCAAACTCGGTTGGGCCAAATCGCTGGTGAAGGTCGGTGATGAAGGAAGGCCAATTAGGTAGCAGAGCATCCTGATCAAGTGATTGAAACCACGAGGAAGCAGGAGGGTCCAAATTGAAGGAAACCACAAGCAAACGTTCCTGGACAGGGATGTTGTAAAAGCAGAAATAGCGTTCCACAGCAAACAGCCAATCAGTAGGATCCCCTGTGGAAAACCGAGGAAAATCCAGTTCATTTGACGTTGCCGAAGCGGTTCAGGGGGAGGGAGAATTGGGCAAGAGCCCAGCACACCCGCATTCGGATCTGGAGAAGACTTAGTGGAATGGAGGATAGTAAGAACCTCCTGGAGTTGGTTATGTAAATTATCCATACGTTGATTATTTGTCTCGGTTTGATGAGCATGGGTCAGTTCCAAAGTAGTGAAACGACAATCCTGATTGAGTTCTAAGTTGGTAATTTGGTCTTGCAGAGATTGACGAGCTAATTGCAGCTCGTGAACTTGCTGGGTAACCTCACGGAGCCTAGTGTTCTCAGCCATGAGACTCAATGAAAGCACCAATGTAACCAGACAGAATTGAGAGCAAGAATTGAGGTAGGTAGAGAGAGAAAGTAGATCATGAAAGAAGGAAGAAGAGAGTTAAATCATACTAATCATATCTCTTTCATTCATGCATAAAACTTATATAACAACCCTAATGGGCTTATATGCACTAGGTCCAAATGACCTGTTCTAATTATTTATACCAAGTAATTATCTGACTCACTTACAATTATCCCATTACATAGTCATTCAATCTATTGGGCCTTCTTAGCAATTTCCTGTTCCTTAGTGTAACTCCTGCTTGTGGGCCGTAATTGATTGGGCCTGTGTTCCTTAGTGTAACTCCTGCTTGTGGGCCGTAACTGACTGGGCCTGTGTTCCTTAGTGTAACTCCTGTTTGTGGGCCGTAACTGACTGGGCCTATTACATTCTGTCATACATCTCTCTCTATATATATCTCTCGAACCTCAGTTTCTCCCAAACCCCAATTTTTGAAATTCCCCCAAATCATCGTATATTGTAGCCTTTGTTCTCCGAATCCTCGATTCTACTATGGAGTACAAGAACGACAACAAGAAGATGTACAACATGTTCGTGAAGAACTTGGACGGTAAAACCCTAAACCTATTATTCCCATCTCCGATCGTATACGCGAATTCCATAAAGGATCGCCTATTCGAACTCACCGGAATCCCAGCGCAACACCAGAGTCTGGTGACCGGGTGTCGGCACCTGGACGACGAGACATCAGCGATATGGTGCTCGCCAGAAGGCGGGAACACGTTCCCGTCGGTGCAGCTATTGCTGCGGCAGAAGAAGACGAACAATTTCGATGCTTGCAGGGATATGAGTGGGCGAAGGCTGATTGAGAAGAGGTTGGAGGAGTGGAAGGCTGGGGAAGGGGAGAAGAAGTTGGAGAGAGTGGCAAAAGAGTTTATGAAGATTAAGATACATTAAGATAATTCACGTGTTATAGTAAATTCACAATCTTTTTTCTTTTCTTTTTTTGATAAATAAAATTCACAATCATTTTACATGTTAGTCATCTAGATAATGATACAGTAAGATAAAACGAAAGCAGCTGAATTTCTTTCCCAGATTCGACAGTGGATTAATTAATATTAATTTATCAAATCCTGTTTTGTACTTTACTGTACCTTTGATTTCTATTATATAGTGAAACCACGTGGTATTAGGATCGTGCAGTTTTTCTTGGGCACGGCCCTTCGCAGTTTTCTTGGGCATGGCCCTTCAATTAAATTTTTTAAAAAGAAAATTGCGTCAAGCGTCATAAAATTGAAGAATATATTGGAACACGTGGCATGTTACAACAAATGCTACCCATGGCTGGCAAATTTTCCTTTTTATTAGGGGTGTGCATGGAGCGGTTCGGTTCGGTTATTGTCAAAAACCGAACCAAATCAGTTTTAAACGGTTTGGATTTTAAACTGAACCCCTTGGTCGATGGAGGGCAAAAAAATTAATTTAATGTTTTTTTCAATAAAAAAATACGAATTCATGACTGTTTTGGAAATAATTAAACATTTATTGCACAATATCACACCCATTTTGGGCGTCACCAATCACGCCTAATTAAGACGTTATTAAAGAGGCAGTCACGTCTAATTTTGGCGTCACTCATTAGGTGTTGACACGTGTCACTTTTTAAAAAAAAAATTAACAATTTAATCGTAAAACTTCTTAAGGTCATAACTTTTGACTCGGGTATCCAAATCAGGTAATTCTTTCTTGATTCCACAAAATTTTTCGAGATCTACGCAATGACATCTCATTTGACATATTTTATTTTTCCCAAACATAATTAAAATTTACAAGAATGGTATTATAAGAGCGGTTAAACCCAGAAACCTCTGAGTTCTGGGTTTGTGATTAAATATAAAAAAATAAATAAAGATTTGATTTGTGATTTAGATTAAAAAAATAAATAATGATTTGATTTGTGATTTGATTCGTGGTCTGAAATTAATGATGGCTTATGAATGCTTTTCAAAAATAAAATCTTTTTTCCATAGATATTTAGAATATTTATTTAATTATTTCTTTTATTAATACTGATTCTTCAAATTAATTTTTGAGTTTAAATCATAAATCAAGTCTTTATTTTGTTTTCCTTATTAATAATAATTTTTATTTTTAATTTAAATCACAAATCAATTTTTTTTATAATAAAAATAAAAATTTCTATTTTTTTAATTTAAATCACATATCAAATCTTTATTTATTTTTTTATATTAAATCACAAACCCAGAACTTTGTGGTTTCTGTGTTTATCCGCTATTATAATACCTTTCTTGCAAATTTAAATTGTGTTTTTGAAAAATAAAATATGTCAAATAAGATGTCATCCAATATCTCGAAAAGTTATGTGGAATCAAAAAAATTACCTAATTTTGATGCCCGAGTCAAAAGTCTTCATAAGTTTTACGATTAAATTGTTATTTTTTTTTTGGAAAAAAAGAAGTGACACGTGTCAACACCGGATATTAAGTGACGCCTAAATTAGGCGTAACAACCTCTTTAATGACGCCTTAATTAGGCGTGATAGGTGACACCCAAAATGGGCGTAATAATATGCAATAAATGTGTAATTATTTCCAAAGCAGCTATAAATTCTTAAAAAACTTGATTTTGATTTTGATTTGGATTTTGATATGTGTCAGAGCTTCTAAAGAAGGAAGAGAAGCTTGTGTCAGAGAAATTTGCTACGATCAGCTTCACTTCTGTGCGCATTGCTTATCTTGATGGATTTCTTAGTGATGCCTATGTTAGACAGTGTCCAAAACCAATTGATTATTTCAATAGACAATATTTGGTTCGCATCTTCATTGTTCAGGGCTTTAGGCATTATTAACAGAAACATGTTTCAGTCGTGGTGGTTATACACAATGTTAAAGAGTGAGCCCAGCAACCCACACTACCAAAAACAAGTTTTCCAGAGAATAAAATGTAATTAGTTGCATTAATTTAATCAGAACAAATAAACTCCTGATAGTTATTAATGGAATCAAACAGAATATTAGAC
>JAVKPL010003086.1:0-19319 GCA_032173675.1 Gastrolobium villosum
TGATAGACGGAGTAGAGGTATTTTCAAGGTAAAGGGATATTTTACAACCACCAAGGGTGGAAGTGATCAGGAAAATTGATGAGTTGCTCTACAGATAGAGCGTCTGTTATGTGAACCGTAGCAGGCAATAGATTAGAACGATGTCATGATTTTGTGGGTTATTGTTGTATAACAATAAGGTGAGATGGTATGATTAGTGAATGAATGAATGTAAAACTTAATGTGAAATCGTGTGGTTAGTGTGCGAACTAAGTGCAATAAAGTGTGAAATTAAGTGGTTAGCGAAAGAATTGATGTATAAAATGTGCATAGAGTATGAAATTATGTGTGTAGCAAAAGAGTTAATGTGTAATGTCAAGATGAAAATGATAAGATTAGTTAGTGAGCTGAGGTATAATTGTCAGTGCAAGGACATACGAGCAGTTTTAGGTGCAAGGACTAACGTAGAATTTTAGTGCAAGGATTAATGTAAATTTCAGTGCAAGGATTGAGGTGAAGTTAGTTCTCTGTGATTCGACGGAAATGATTAGAAGATCCCTGTGTGATGGGAAATATGATACTTATACTAAGAGATGTGAGATGTGTACAGAACTTTGAGAAAATTTAGGATTTATGGAATAGAGATTATGTTATGAACCATGGAAAGTGAATAGTCAAAGTAAAAGAGTAAACAATCTGTGAGAAGAATAAGCAAGGAAGAGATAATGGACTATGGATTGAACGGTAACAAAACAGAAGGAACTATTAAGAGTTAGAAAACGTGTACGAAATTACGAAGAGAATATGAATTAATATAATAGTGACTATGTTATAAACCAGGTCCGACGGGTAACCAAAATGAAAGTAAACTACCAGTGAGAAGAATGACACGAGAGAGTAAAATGAATTAACTTATATGTAACAGGTGTATATTATACCACTACTACTAAGATTATTGGGGGTAGCCCATGTGAATATACCAAAGATACTTTGATGTTATATACAGAGGTGATACAGACACCAAATAGACTGGGTCCATGTGTGATCTGGAGTGTACGGAGTACCAGTTTTGCCGTTATATACAGATATGTTATAAGCATGAACTCCCTTGTGTACTGGGTACACGTTTGCTGTTATATACAGATGTATTATGAGTATAAATTTCTCTGTGCACTGGGTGCATGTAATATGATTTGATAGTAGGAAGATCTCAGTGGGGACTATTTGTCAGGAGTGTATAGCTATCTCTGTGCGGGTTAAGTTCCCGGAGACTAGTAGTATTTGATATGAGTAATGAGAAACGAGGAAGTGTTCCACATTGGTGTAACGGTTAGTATGGTAGAGATAATTTATGTAAATGCACAAAGAAGAAACATTTGGGGGATGCCTTAGAATAGGGACAACTAGTAGTAAGTCATTTTTACGGCATGGATCATATGGGTGGATTCTCTGATCGGTGGGTCATGACATCTGGGGCCCTTAGGACAACAAGAGCTCGAGAGGTTAAACTTGTGAATGTTGTTACCCACTGTATTGGGAGAGTTTTTCCATATGGTTAACGCAAAATGCGCGGTCATATATTTGTAAATGGACAATAGTATGTCAGAATTGGGTATAAGAGGTGAGGCTCAGTGTGTAAGAATTTAGAAGTGTGATAGTGAAGCACTATTGTGGGTGTAAAGTAAGTCTGATGAGATAAATTTTGTCTCTAAGGGAGGTAGCAAATTAGTTGGAATCCTAGTCTTGTAACCAAAAAGGGATAATAACGTGAGTTAAAGTTGACAGATTGAGTAAGTGTCCTTCTAGGAAGGCTAGTGATGATCAAGATTTCAAGTTAAAACAATGATTTGTTAGCCCTAAGAAAAAGGTAAGTAGTAATAGAGTCAAGTGCGAACGTGTATTAATAGATGGAAACTATAGTTGTAATTGATTACCAAAAAGTGAATAACTTGGTTTTGCTGGTAAAGTAGATTGAGAAGTGTTATATATAATCGCATATGCCACTTATGGTGGAAAGTGTGTGGAAAATGTACAATTTTGATGATGTTTTGATTAAGTACTAATGAGGTATGGACGAGTGTTTGTGGTAGCTTTGAATATTTCGAGAGACTGATGTACCAACTGATGGTGAATTATAGAAGTAGTGGCAATGATGGAATTAATTGTAAGTGACTTGATAATTAAGTTTCAAGGATTCCTAGCGAATAAGACTTGTATATGAGAGATATGACATTTTGAATGGTCCATCAGTTAATAGTGAAGTGGGTCGGAAATTGATTTGTTCCAAAGTGTTTAGTGAAAGTGAGTAAAGCTGTAAAGTAATAGTGTTTTGGAGTTTGACATTCATGATTAGATGATGATGATTATGAAGAATAGTATAAGTAAGTGGAACATATGGTGAATTTGCAACATCAGAGTGGATTGAAAGTTGAAAATAGTTAGTGGGTGAAAATATTAAGCAAGAGTCTTCGATATGGAGGTCATTGACAAGTGTTGTGTTTAGACTGTGAGAGGTTTGAGTATAGAATTAAGCTGACTGAGTTGATAAAGTTGAGATGGTTAGTTAATAAAGATAGTAACAGTGAGTGTCAATTATGAATATGAATTGGTAAAAGGAAAATTCAGGAGTATGTTTGTGGTTAAAGGACCTTAAATGGCTAATCGAAAATATAAACTATTGTGAGAATTGTTAATTTCGTATCATGAAGAGAAAGATATGGTTATGAGTACCTAAGAAAAGGTGAAGATACGTGACAAGGAAAAATAAAGTATATGATTATAGAATTTAATGTGAGTCGGGACTGTAGGAAATGACAAAGTGCCCTGGAAACTAGAAAGTATGTGCTTCGGTGAAAGCTAAGAAAACAACGAAATCATAAGAGTAGTAACAGTAATGGAAAGGACTAGTATGTTTGGGTATGGTCGAAACAGTGAGGACAGTGAAAAGAGTTAAGTACTAAAGAAAGTGCGAAGATACATGAGAACGGTTAGAGCCCATTATGGAAACAACTAGAGATTTTGAGAACGGCATTGGGTCAGAAAGATAGATGAAGATGAGAATGAGATGAAGTGAGACAGAAAAATTGCAATGTGGTCATATATTAACTATAAATTGGTGAAAGTGTAACCGTAAGCCATGAAGAGCTTAAAGTATTGCGAATTGAAGGTCGTGGAACCATAAACGACAAGTTGTAAAATGAGTATATTATGAACTACAGTGAGTGAAAAAGCAACAGTGGTTTAAGGAAATAGTGAAAAATATAATGAGTTAAGGGGTCAGATCCCCGAAATTATCAAGTTTGTGAAGGACTAAGTAATGATGGATACCACAGAAATGAGATTTTCGATTACACCCCGTGTTACGGGATCGTTAAGATGTAATTTTGTGGACAAAATTCTAAAAGGTGGGGTGAATATAACACCTAATAATTTTAAAGTAAGTATTAAAATATTAAATTAGTGATTAAGTGAAGAATTAGTGAAAATCCTAAAGATTAATCCAAAATACAAAGAAAGGGCAAAATGGTAATTAGCCATGCACACAACCCTAGGAAGATAAAAATTGAGTAGAAGGTCTCAGATGGTAAAAATAACCATGGAAATGGATTCAGAACGAAAAATTGAGTGCATAGGCAAGTTTCAGAAAAACCAGTGAATAGTGTTTTTCGCGGGTAAAAATACCGCAGTACGATTGCATCGTAAAACGTGTCAGTTGAGTTTTGAGCTCTAGGTTTCAAATATGAGTTATAAATGGTTTATAGAGTTATAAAATATGATTTCTGGAAATATTCTATGGAATTAAGTCAGTTTGGGGAAGCGTGCCAACGGCGCGCCAATAGCTTAAAATAGTTTTTTCTCCGAATGACCAAAAAAATCCGGATTCATCTGACTAAGTATAATTAAAGGACAATGGTCAATGTTAAAAATTAGAGTTTCTAAATAAGTTTTAAATTTATGAACGTTTAGTGAAAGCAGAGAGAAATTCGGATGAGTTTTAAATCGCGTGGGACCCGCCCCACTTAAGTTCCACTTAAGCCACCTCACCCTTCACTATTCATCATCACCTTTCTTTTCCTCCTTCCTTGCAAAACTGAGTTGCTGCCCTTTTCACCCCATTATTGTGCCAAAATTTCATTTCATCACAACTTAGCCATTTCTCCACCGAATCCGACGATTCTTGTCTTGAAATTCGATGGAAATCATCATCCGAACACAACCCACCGATTAGTTTCCCTCAAAACCCTCTCTATTGTGATAAAAAAGGCATATACGGCCACGAAAATTTTGGGAATTTTGTGATTTTGGGGTTGATTTCTTGAGCCATTGCTTGTGGAGTTCTAGGAGGAGTCTTGTGACATAATTGTGGGTAAGTTTCAACACCTCTAATGGATTGATTTGAAGATTTATTTTTGAAATTGTTTATGAACCCTAAAGAGGGCTTGTTTGATTTGTGATGTTAGAGAGGTCAAATGGAAAATGTGTATTAGATGATAATGCCTTAGAATGATGTATTAAACCTAGAAATGCCATGAAAAATTTTGGTGAAAAAAATGGATTTTAACTTAGTAAAATTTTTGGGTGTCAAGATTTTGAATTTTGAAAATGTGTTGGGAGTGTATTGGTGAGTTGTTGTATGATTGTATGATGATATAATAGGATGATATGAGGTGTGGAGTGGTTAAAATTGATGGAAATTCCTTGGATGTGAATTGGTGAGCAAATTGGCCTTTAGGCAAAAAGAGGTAAAATGATATTGTGTAAATTGTATGGATGATGTTTCATGTTTTAAATGGTAATTAGATGGGTTGGGTTGTGATTGTAAAGTGGAAGTGTAACAGCCCGTTATGTACCGGTATTGTTAACATTGATTATGATATTAAGCGCAGTTACAATCACAGTAATTGAGTTAATTAAATTACGGGCAACTTTTTTCTTTTAACACTTTCCTTTTAGTAAAACAATAACCTTTTTCGTAAAACAATAACCTTTTTCGTAATCAATTAAAACAACACTATAATTGTAAATGCAATTCGCGGAATAATTCACTTTACCAATATCTCTAATCTTTCTTTTTACTCAACTCATTTAAACTTTTCATGTTACTCTCCCATTTTCCCATGTTGTAGTCTTATACATTAGCTACGCGTGGTTTCAAACCGCGCACCATTTGGAGTTCTACAGACTAAGTTATGCCTTTTTGTTTTAGTCTAGAAAAAACATGATTTTCCAATTTTACACTATGGTAATCGATTACCAGGGGGTGGTAATCGATTACCACCAGTTACCAAAATGAGGCAGTAGCCAATTTTCAATCCCCTGTTCTCTGGTAATCGATTACCAAGCTTGGGTAATCGATTACTCCACTAGGTAATCGATTACCAAGGCTCTGGTAATCGATTACCAGGCAGACAGTAGCAAGAATTTCGTCCCCTGTTGCATGATAATCGATTACCAGGCAGACAGTAGCAAGAATTTCGTCCCCTGTTGCATGATAATCGATTACCATGCTTGGGTAATCGATTACTATGCATTAAAAATGACAGATGACAGTATTTTAAGTCCAAAAAGAGTTGTGTAATCCATTCCTAACACCTTAATACTCCACACAAACCTTACACATACCCTAATGTAGGCTCTAGGCCCTTCCATCATGCATTTTCATTAAAGAATGCATCAATTACAAAGTCCTTAAGTTAATGGCCATTTTACAACAAGAATGGACCATTTACAACATAATGTGCCAAGGCCTCAAATGTAATAAATGTGGCAATGGACAAGTCCCATGCTCACTCAAAAGATACAATTCATCCAAGGCATGAATATACAGTAATAAACAAGACTTAGAAAGTAATCATGAACACTACAAAAGCATGGAAATCACATCATGCAATATGTTCATGATCTAAGTCTCAAAACACTAAATGACATGCTATGTGCACTCCATAGTCTCCTTCAAAATGTCATGCAAGCTCATGCACCGCATGCAATCCGCTGTCCACTAAGCGGGCTTCTTGCCCGAAGCTCCTCCCGGCTCATAATGCCCTGAAATGTGGTCCCCCAAACACGGGGGTGAGATATACAAATATATCTCAGTAAACCAATGGAGCTAGAGGCTTTCTCCACCCCATGGCTCACTCAATGTGCAAATATAACATCATATAATATGCATGACATACAATATTACCAACAACTGGAGACAAACCGAGAACATCCACAATTGGATTTACGTTCAAGGACTCCATCATATAACTCCCGAGACATTCCTGACGCCTCTCCCATGGTTGAGAAGACTCCATGGCAAAACCCAACTGGAACTTCTCATGAGCCCTATCCAGCGGAAGTCCCATGTTTGGATCATCTTGGTGTCGCTCCCAGAGTCGACCCCACGGCAAAACCCAACTGGAATCCCCAGCGGAATTATCCAGCGGAATTATCCAGCGGATGTCCAAACCAACACACGTCAACTGGCCAGTGACCAAACAATTTCACACAATACAAGCAATATGGCATGAAAGCACATAATCACACAATGCTATAAACACAAAATCCAACCACAACCTTCCACTAGGTGTGGTGGAGCACACAAGGGATTAAACCCCAGTTCCAAGGGTTTACCTCAACACAAACAGCCCCGTTCCACACGTACACCTCAAATCAATCTTCCACAATCATGTTCGTGTGAGGGACCCTACAATGATCAACATCATGATCAACAATTTTCCACATTATACAAAACCTCAATTTCATGAAATTTCCCAAATTTTTCCTAAGTTAAAATTCTCACTTTTTCACCAAAATTTTTCATAGCATTTCTAGCTCACAAGCATCATTCTAAGGCATTTTCATCTAATAGCATTTTTCCATTTGGGCTCTCTATCATCACACATCTAAGATTAAAGACTTAGTGCATATATTTCTAGATCTACAAAATCAACCGTAAAAACACTACAAATATACTCACAATCTATGGTAGACACTCCACCAAGGCTTCACCAATCCAAGGAAGATCCAAAAGCTTCAAAAACACCCAAAAGCCCCAAATCTTCGAAACTGCCCCTGCTCCAAAACGCACCAAGAAGATGATTTCAAGGCTTGAGAGTATCACCAATGGCTTTAGAAGGTGGTTTACAATAAATTTCAACACCAAAACCAAGTGATTTGGTGGAGAAAAGCTTAAATGGTGGAAGAGAGGAAATGGGTCTTTGTTCTTGAAATGAAAGGGAAGCTACAGGTGAAGGAGAAGAAAAGAAGAAAGAAGGCGTGGGGAAAGTGTGGGGGCCAAGTGGGTTTTGGTCCCGCGGGTCCCACACGCGATTTAACTTTAATCCCGTCACTATTTCTGATCATAAATTCTTAATCTACTTATTTTTCTTATCCATGACATATTTTTATTTCCTAAAAATATTGATAAAAATTTCACACTTATCGGTACACTCATACCGCAGTATTTTGCACTAAAAAGTCACTATTCATCAATTTTTCACAAATTTGCCTACTCACTCAATTTTCCGCCCTGATTCCATTTCCAGCATTATTTTCGTCATATGAAATCTCCAACTCAATCTTTATGCATCAGAATACATGGCTGGTCATTTACCATTTTGCCCTTTTTGCCCATTTTGGCCATAATTCTCGGATTTTCACTAATCCATCAATTTTAATTTCACATTATAGTTCAAAATACACATTTAACTTTATGAGGTGTTATATTCACCCCTCCTTTTAGAAATTTTGTCCGCAAAATTAAATCATACCTGCCTGCTAACTCAGGATACAGCCGGAGAATCTCGTCCTCCCGCTCCCAAGTAGCCTCCTCAGGTGTGCGGCCTTCCCACTGAATCTTCAGCATGGGAATAACTTTACTTCTCAATCTCTTTTCACTGCGGTCCAATATTGCAATAGGACCGACGAGAATCTTCAAGTTCTCCCTGATTTCAATATCATCCGGTATCACCACATGTGATTCTTCCGGAACATAACGCCGCAACTGCGACACATGAAAAACATCATGTAGATTGGATAATTGAGGGGGGTAAGGCAAGCTGATAGGCCACCAATCCGACTCTTTTCATGATTTGATACGGTCCAATGAACCGTTGACTCAGCTTCCTCACACCCAACGCACGACCAACACCCGTGACCGGAGATAATCGTACAAAAACATGGTCACCTTCCTCAAATTCTAGCGGTCTATGCTTATTGTCATAGTAGCTTTTCTGCCGATTCTGTGCCTGTTTCAATTTTTCTCTTATCATTTCAATTTGCACTGTCATTTCCTGCACAAAATCCGGGCCAAATCTTTCTTTATCGCCTACCTCAGTCCAACAAGTAGGAGTACGACACCTCCTCCCATACAATACCTCATACGGTGCCATACCCAGACTGGAGTGAAAACTGTTATTATAAGAAAACTCCACCAATGACAAGTACCTATCCCAAGCAGTACCCTGTTCCAATGTGCAAGCTCTCAGCATATCCTCAAGTGTCTATATGGTCCTCTTAGTCTGACCATCAGTTTGCGGGTGATACGCAGTGCTCAGTCGAAGCTGAGTGCCAAAAGCCTGCTGTAAAGCTCCCCAAAAACATGAAGTAAACTTGGGGTCCCGATCACTGACAATGCTAATCGGTATCCCATGGAGTCTAACAATCTCCTTCACATACAACGTAGCCAACTTCTCTGTGGTAAAATCCACTCGTACTGGTAGAAAATGTGCAGACTTCGTAAGTCGGTCCACAATAACCCAAATTGAATCGTAACCAGCCTGAGTTCGAGGCAATCCGACAACAAAATCCACCGAAATACTCTCCCATTTCCATTCTGGTATATCCAGTGGCTGAAGTAGCCCAGCAGGTTTCTGATGCTCTATCTTTACTTTCTGACAAACCAAACACTTAGATACGTACCCAGCAACATCCTTTTTCATCCCAGGCCACCAGAACTTAACTTTTAAATCTTGGTACATTTTTGTGGCACCTGGGTGGATAGCATATTGACCCTTGTGGGCCTCAGTCATAACTTCCTCTGCAAGTTCCTTGGGCACAACAATCCTGCCCTGATATAACAATAACCCCTGTTCATTAACATATATGCCACTCTGGCCTTTCAAATATTTGATACTTTCATTCCGAATTTGAGTCTCTTTAATCTTCTCGTGCAGCTCGTTTTCAATCCGAGTCAACTCCATATCACACGTTCTCCCTGCAAAGAAATCCGTTATTTTCATGTCCCAAAATTGCTCAATCACTTCATTGTCCCACATCATCATATGAGATAAATTGACAGACTTCCTACTCAATGCATCTGCCACAACATTAGCCTTTCGCGGGTGATATTTCAGCTCAAAGTCATAATCTTTCAAGAATTCAACCCATCTACGCTGCCTCATATTCAGCTCCTTCTGATCAAACAAATATTTCAAGCTTTTATGATCACTGAACACAGCAAATTTCATCCCATACATAAAGTGCCTCCAGATTTTCAAGGCAAACACAATAGCAGCCAGTTCTAAGTCGTGCGTCGGATAATTCTCTTCATGCGACTTTAACTGTCTGGACGCATAAGCAATCACTTTTCCTTCCTGCATCAGTACGCTCCCTAAAACTTTCTTAGAAGCATCACAATATAAAACAAACTCACCCTCCTGATCAGGCAAGGTTAACACCGGAGCAGTGGTCAACTTCTCTTTGAGTAACAGAAAACAATCCTCACATTCCTGGGTCCACACAAAAGGAGTATCCTTTCGTGTCAATCGGGTCAACGGTAGAACCATTGCAGAAAATCCCTATATAAACCGACGATAATAACCAGCAAGCCCCAGAAAACTCCTAATCTCAGTATCACTCATCAACAAGAAATTCTCAATATGCAGATATGGATCTTCTGCACTTGTTCCAGCAAACTGTTCCTTTTGCACCAACTGTACCAATGCAGGCTTCTGTTCGAAATTATTTGGCTCCACAGTAGGTCTAACCACACTTCCAATGGGTGGAATGATAGCACGAGTCATGTAATCTCCCAATGTCCTTTGTGGTTGTTGCACATGATTTTCTGCCTGTACTGTAGCACTTGATTCACCACTGTCCAACAATTGCTGCCTTCTTCTGGCTGCCCTTCTTCTCCTTCTAAGTGTCCTTTCTAATTCTGGATCAAACAACAAAGAGTTTTGATCAAAAGTACCTTGCATACACCAGAATCACAAGAGCACAAAGATTCACACAACAAAAATTAAAATGCTGAAAAATAAAAGACTCAATCTCAACAACTGATGGTGTTCATCAATGTTGAACATCAATTCCCCGGCAACGACGCCAAAAACTTGTTGTGTAGATTAGCAAGTGCACTAGTCATACAAGTAATAAAAATGATAAGTAAAGATCATTGCCACGAGGAATTGTGTCAAGCACTGATTATCCACTTGTTGTTGAGTTGAATCAACCAAAGAGTTTTGAATTGCATAAGTTTCTTGTCACTAGAAATGTAAAATTTCATAAAATAGAATAAGTTCAAAACACAAAAATATGAATATGAATTAAAAACAGTAGTCAGATATCAATTTCCCTCAAGTATGAATTTATGAATGAACCAATTTCCATCATGAATTCTCTATCATGTGATGTTAATCAACTTTTTACTTATCATCAAGATGTAATGTCTTACTACCTTGATGGGTACATTAATCAGAAACCCCAATGTCTTGGTGATTCCTCTCATAATACATGCATTAATCACTAAGGTCTTAAGATTACATTAATATCATAGCATCACTATGTGTGCATGTATGTTTCCGCGGTAAAATTTTTGTTTTTACACCTTACATGCATCGGCCTTCAAAGGCCAGTTTACTTTCATACCCCATGACTGACAGGAAGAAAACCCCTTTTTCGACCCTTCCATGCTAAACCTCTTTATAATCTTGTCAACATACGTGGATTGAGATAAACCCAGCAGCCTCTTGGATCTATCTCTATAGATCTTTATACCAAGTATAAAGGCTGCCTCTCCCAAATCCTTCATGGTGAAGTTTTCTGAAAGCCACTCTTTCGTTATTTTTAATATGGGGATGTCATTTCCTATTAGCAATATGTCATCTACATAAAGTACTAGGAAGATGACATTACTCCCACTAACCTTCCTGTAAACACAAGGTTCATCCTCGTTCTTTATAAAACCGTTACTCTTAACAACTTTATCAAAACATATATTCCAACTCCTTGATGCTTGCTTTAGCCCATATATTAACCTTTGTAGTTTGCATACCATATGCTCCTGATCTTTGATTTCAAAGCCTTCAGGTTGTGTCATGTACACTTCCTCCTTCAAGCACCCATTCAAGAAGGCGGTCTTGACATCCATTTGCCAAATTTCATAGTCGTGGTATGCTGCTATTGCAAGCGTGATCCTAATAGATTTGATCATGGTAACTGGTGAGAAAGTTTCATCATAGTCAACTCCTTGTCTTTGACGATACCCTTTCGCCACCAACCTAGCTTTTTAGGTCTGAACGTTGCCATCTGCATCAGTCTTTCTTTTAAAGACCCATTTATTACCGATAGGAACTATTCCTTGCTGTTTAGGAACCAAGGTCCATACCTTGTTTTGATACATCGAATCCATTTTAGATTCCATGGCTTCAAGCAATCTAGAGGAGTCAACATCTTTGACCGCCTCCTCGTAGTTACTTGGTTCATCATCCTCGACAGTTTGCTGATTCTCAATCACAAACCCATACCTCTCAGGTGGATGAATGAACCTCATAGATCTACGGAGTTGTGTGTTTACTTCTCCGTTGGAGAATGTCGCCTGCGGAGCAGACTCGGGTTCCTCAATCTATTCTTGTGGATCTTGCACTTCTTCAAGATCAATCTTACTCCCACTGACTTCTTGAGAGATCCAATCCTTCTCAAGGAACTCAGCATTCCTGGACTAAAACCAGTATCCCTTAGAACCTTTAGGATACCCCACAAATAGATATTTAGTACTCTTAGCACTAAGCTTGTCTGATGTCAACGCTTTGATATAAGGCGGCGATCCCCATACCCTGAGGTAACTCAGTTTGGGTCTCTTACCATTCCATATCTTATATGGTGTGGTCTGAACAGATTTAGACGGTACCCTATTTAGAAGGTATGCCGCTGTGTCTAAGGCATATCTCCAAAATGATTTTGGAAGTTGAGTTTAACTCATTATAGACCTAACCATGTCTAACACAGTCTTGTTTCTCGTGACACCGTTTTGGTGTGGTGTGTTAAGTGCAGTAAACTGCGAGAGAATTCCATTTTCTCTCTGATAATCCTGAAACTCATGGCTCAGATATTCACCATCACGATCTGATCGCAATGACTTAACCATCTTGTCACGCTGTTTCTCTACTTCATCAGTAAATGAAATAAGAGTTTCCTTCTATAGCCTCAATATACATTGGGCCACATAAATCACAGTGAATGAGTTCTAATAACTCACTAGCCCTATGAATCTCAACCCTTTGGGCTTTTGACGAATCCTTTTCCCCACTAGACAAGATTCATACTGTCTATAGGATTCCAAATCCTTGGAGTCCAGGTATCCATCTCTATGCATCCTAGACAATCTTGTTTCATTTATGTGCCATAGTCTATAGTGCCAAAGATAGGATTGATTATCTATCCTAGGTCATTTCACATCTACATTGAGCACTTTAGTTCCCATTTCCAAAACATACAAGCCATTAATTAAAGAAGCGTACCAAAACAATATCATTCAAAATGATAGAAAATGTACCATCCTTAATAGTTAAAGCAAAACCATCTTGTTCTAAACAAGAAATAATATTACTAGAAATGCTGGGAACATTAAGACAATTATTCAAATGCAATAAGGTGCCCGTAGGCTAATGAGGTCGGTATCCCCACCAGCATGAGCAACAACTCTTGCTTCATCACCTTGCGCGGGGTCCACCTCGTTCTTCTCCAAACTTCTAGGCTTCTAAGCACCTGCAACACATTGCAGATTATAAGAACCATAATCGGTATCTAATACCTTATGAAGTCGGACTAGCACAAGAATAATTTATCTCAATCATGTGAATACCTGAGGTTGAAGCATCACCATGCTCCTTCACACTCTTCAGGTAGTCTGGACAATTCCTTTTCCAATGGCCATCTTTGCCACAATGGAAGCACGCAGCATCGCTTTTGTCCTTGGGTGCTCCTTACCTTTCTCTTTGCCCTTTTTCTTATTGGGTTTTCCTTTGGGCTTAAGGGAGTTGCCTTTTGCAGGCTCCTTGCCCTTACCCATGGCCCTTTCAGGCCCACCAATCATAAGAGCTTGTGTCTCATCCTTCTTGATAGACATTTGAGCAGTCGTTAACATCCTTAACACCTCTGCCAAGCTCACAAGCATCCCATGCATGTTGTAATTCATTATGAATTCACTGAAAGAAGGAGGAAGTGATGATATAACTAAGTCATTAATTAATCCAGCATCCATTGTGAACCCTAGACCCTCTAGCTTCTCAATGAGTGCCATCATCTTCAGTACATGGCGGTTAAAACACATGCCTTCAGTCATCTTGCACAGGAACAATTCGCTAAAGGTCTCATACCTCTCATATCTGCCTTTAATATCATACAACACCCTGAGATGCAGGATAATAGAGGGGGCATCCATATGCTCGTGCTGTTTACGCAGTTCAGGTGACATGGATGCCAGCATGATGCAACAAGCCAACACATTATCATCCATGTGTTGCTTGTGGGTCTCGAAATCAAATCCGTGAACCCATCTTCCCCTTCCTTAGGCGCAATAGGTAAAGCAGTGTCAAGGACATAAGCTATCTTTTCGGTCTTAAGAATAATTCTTAAGTTCCGATACCAGTCCATAAAATTTGAACCGGTCAGTTTATTCGTATCGAGAATTGAATGCAGTGACAGTTGATTAGACATACTAAAAGCTGAAAAAGATGTAAATATGATTTTAGTTAATATACGGTAATGTAGTTAAAAGCAAATTATTAAAGACTTTAAATAATTTGCCTCTCCCACTATTTTATCTAAGTCAATGACCCTTACTTTTGACTTAGGGTTAATCTACTTTTAGATTTTACCTTAATGGGATTAAAAGTGCGATTATTTATTTTAATCTCCGTCTGAGACCGCAAGATTAATTTAAATAATGGGTTGATCTTTATCAACAGTATCTCATACCCTTTCTTAACATTTGGTTGACAACTCTTTGTCTCTTAGTGGTGCATCTCATGCAACCAACCTAGCACCATTACCCTAAGCACACAAGCCCGACTGTGCCTGCAACTTATGTCTTAGTTAAGCATTAAACCAGCACCCTAAGTGTCTTACACTTCAAACACTACTCTAGCTCAACGAAATAGTGGGTCCCAACTGAGTTGTGGAGCATCACTATGTAGAAGAGGTTTGAGTAGCATTGGTGGTGGGAGGTAATCATACGCTTAATTATTTATTCCTTTTAAGGGTTCCTTTTATTTTAGGGTTAATCAGGTCTCATCAAACGCATGTTGTAAGTTATTTTAGGGTTAACCTATGTCAAACATCTATCAGTTTACACTAGTCGCTATTGGACAAACATAATAACCATACAAAACGCGGTTTGCCCAATTCATGCATACTTGACGTTCTAATCATACATGCATATAAACAGTTTATATTGAGATATTCATGGTGCTCGCGCTTTTGTCCATTTTGCTTCTTTAAGCAACGACAGCTTGTCGTCTATACGCGACTAGCCTAATTCTCTAATTACACATAATTAAAGAAACTTCGAAACATCTTTGGAGGGACAAAAATTAAATTTCAAATGCACTTGTAAATTAAATGGCGCAATTACACATTAATTTAAAATTCAAAAAATTTTAAATCCGGGCACCATGACCATCCCCTTCCAGTTTGTACCTGAAAGGATCAAAACTTGCAAACACAAACATTATATTATCACATAATATTTTTTACATATATTTTGATATTTAACATTTAAACATCAAAATAATATCAAGATTCAAATTCTTAAATTTCTCTAGTTGGCCGAATTTTAAAACAATTTTTAATTCAAATTTTGTTAATTCTTTCTCAAAGAAAACAAAATTAAACCATACATGTAGCCATAAACCTCTTCATGGCTGAATCATATAGGTGAGTATATGATAAATTTTGCCACAAAATTTCATGCAATGCACATGACACAATTCATGGAGAAAAATAAGAAAACATTCAAGGTACTCTTAGTACCCTTCATGGCCGAATCTACCCTTTCAAAAAGGGTGTTCCTTTTAAGACTTTCATAAAGAAAAAGAAACTAAACCATGATGCATAATATTTTACGAACATAGAATCGAATTTACATGTTCATAAAAACAAAAACTTTAACACCTTAAAGGATTTGTGATTCAAAATCCATATGCAGAATTAAACTTTAACCCTTTAAAGATTTTGACCGTGAAAAAAACTCTTTTCACAAACAAGGTACCATCACCCGCCGATGGTAAAGCAACCGGGCTCTGATACCACTTGAAAGTAAACTGGCCTTGAAGGCCGATGCATGTAAGGTGGAAAAACAAAACTTTTTACCGCGGAAACATACATGCACACAAAGATTCATGCTTTAGGACAGCATGATGTTACCTTGTTTTGGCCTGATCAGTCAGGGAGATCAGTTGTCAGGTCTGAAGGGTTCAAACCCTCTAATGGTGATCCACACCACCGTTCGTCAATGATGCAAGAACACCTTCTTGCAAGCCACCAGATGATCACCACAATGAGGCTTGTTATGCGCCCAATTGGTGAAGGTGGAGGCTAGGTATTGTGTTTGGAAAGGTGTAGTGAACTACCCTACAGAATGATGCATGAGATGAAGGAGTGTAGGCTAGGTTTTTTTAGAAAAACCCTAAGGAGAAGAACTACTCTTGTAATATGCGCACAAGAGAGTTAAGAGATTGATTTAATTAAATCAAATTTTCCTTTCAAACTCCTTTGAAAATGGCGCATGAAATCAAGGAGGATAAGGTGGAGTTGTTGCAAATTAAATCTAGCCAACAACCTCCAATCTTATCCTCATGAAACTAAGTTCAAACCTATTCAAACTCTGATTTAAAAACCATCATATAGCTACCTATTTCATGCGCAATATTCAGCCCAAAAAGAGTCCAAACATGTTGAGTAGTTGTATTCAAAATTTGAACCAACTCACCCACTTATTCTCTCAACTACCAAATCTGATTGGAGATTTGTTTAAATGATAAGATGACATCCTTATCACTAAAACTTGCACCCTAAACAGCTATTGGTGATCTCCAAAGATCTCCACTTGATACAAGGAATTAATTCCAATAAGATCTTATCTTATCCTTTTGTTATGAAACAACTTTTCATAGCCAATTCAAATTCGAATTCAAACACTTGAATTCAAATGTTCAAACATTCAAATTCAAAATTCAAAATTCAAAATTTCAAATTTCAAGTTCAAAATTTAAATTTCAAAATCCAATTTCAAAATTCAATTTTCAAATTTCAAATTTCAAATTCAAAATTCGAATTTCAAAATTCCAATTCCAAATTCAAATTTCAAAATTCAAATTTCAAATTCAAAATTCAAATGTTTGATTATTAATTTAACTAATTAAATTAATTAGTAATGTCTTGGACTATCCAAGCCCATTACAAAGTTCCATGCGCCCTCCACCCTTTTAGGTGGGCTTACAAACAGCTTATTGGGCTAACAACCACTATTAGGCCCAATACCTTTAAAGCTAGTTCATCATGACAACAAGGTGTTAGTGTGTGATCCATTAGGTCCAACATAGCTTCTGACATAACTGGGCTTGGGCCCAACAAGCACACAACCCAATTAATGACAACACAGAGCACTAGCAATGCTTTGTTGCCCCAGAACTAGTCAGATTAATGACTTGATCATCCTATTGCACATATTTGGTTACCGTATGTATTTCCCTTCGTCTCGGTTATCTTCCCATTAACCTAGGGTAAGGAAATGTATCAACCCCTGCGGTTTAGGGTAAACTTTATTCGAAATAGGGAATTTTCAATTTACTGACTCTAAAGGTAGATCATCTCATGATCGCTTTTACTATGCATAGATTCCCGAGTCCCTGTAAATGTCATCCCGATTTCTCCGATTTACAGATAACCTAATCTCTCATCAGCTTATTACCCTAGCCCTGTGCCCTTTCAGGACACGCCCAACAATATACCTATGAGTCTCCATGTTTTAGGCAGACGAGGCATACAATCAAAACATGCCTTCAAGAACACAGTCTAGGTAATAACTTCTGGTCTAAGGAAAGACATACCCAAATATAAAGAGATTACTCTAATGACACTATCTGTGAGATTTCCTTATAGAGTCTCTTTTTGGGTCTGTTCAGTGCGAGCTATACTCTTATAGGTCCACCCACGACTTTAGCTAAGACATCTTCATATCTGTAGCTCATGAGGTCTTTACCTTGTATCCATATACAAGTAGATAAGTCGTACAAGTCTTACCCGAGATCACTGATCCCCAATCTTAGTGTCTCTAGACTAGGAACATATAATTAGGAATATACATGCGATATCCTTGAATCCTCATGATCGTGATATCATCACAGATACTCAAGTGATACCTGTTCTATTCCAAGGGGTTTATCCAGTTTGTTCATATAATTTTAACAATAATATCGAGACATAATATGAAACTGGATAAAGATTACTTTTATTCATTTGCGACAAATAGTTCTACATCTAGTGTCCTTTATTTAATCAAAAGATTGTCTCTAGGACACCCATATACTAACACATTTGTGGTTAAGGCTATGAAGTCTTATGGAGCAGTGGAAATTTGTCCTTTGGATTCTGATCGAAGCTTTACTATAAACGGTCAGAGATTGAAGCTATACATTGGAAGTGCAGTGGACAGGCAACTTCTTACAGTTGCCCTGTTGGAGGTAAGCTAGATAAGAACCGTCAGGCTCGTGACGTTAGACACGCGCTGAGTGGGAGGCAACCCACTATATCAGGTATGTATTAGATAACCAATATTAATAATATTATAAAATTTTTTTTTGAAAATTTTGAAAATAAAAAAATTGAAAAGTGCTGGGCGCTAAAACTTCCAAGTTGGACGTTTTAGCAGTCTAGAGTTGCATTACGTGCAAACTTTTTGGCCACGAGCGCTAAAATACGATGACTGACCGTTTTAGCGCTCCATAAGAGCATTACCATGCAAATTCTTTGGCTAAGCGCGCTAAAACGTGGTGTTTGACCGTTTTAGCGTGTTGTTATGCACAACAATGTGCAAGTTCTCTGGATAAGCGCACTAAAACGTTCAATCATGACCGTTTTAACGCACTGATGCACGCAAATATGTGTACCTTTTTTTGGTCCTGGGCGCTAAAACGTTTGGTTTCAACGTTTTAGCGCCGCATCACTTATTTCATTTACACGGTTCTTTTATCTCATTACCTTACTCTCCCATTCACTCTCTCTATACTTCATTCACTCTCCCCTCTTCCTATTGTCGAAATTCTGCATTCCTCTTCTGCATCCATCCATCATATTCCCAACAAGGTATCATATTCTTCTCCTTCCTCCTTTCACACCTTTGTTCTTCATTTGTTTACATATTTTTCCTAGTATTTAGGGTTTACAAAGATTTGATTTCCATGTACTATACATCTGATTCCATGTTTTTATTTGTTACATGTATGTTTATGTGTGTTGGATATTGCTGTTTTTACCTTTTTTTTGGGATGATGGGTATCCTCAATTGTTTTACAAACATTTCCTTGTACACACGCACACAAGCTGTTTGTGAAAATTCCTGACCCAGAAAAGCCAGGGCGCTAAAACGCTGGCCAGCCAACGTTTTAGCGCTCCAACTATTTTGTGCTGCGAATTTGCCAGGCCACTAAAATGCTCCCTGTGAACGTTTTAGCGCCCTGGCTCTGATACATACATTTTTTTGGGTTACTATTCTGGCATTGTACCACCAAAGAAAAATAGCAAGAAAAGAACTAGATTGAATAAAGGCAAGAACGCTTCTCATATGGTGCCACATTATTGGAGAGTGGAGATGATGAGATCAGGTTCAATCAAACACTCTCTCTCTTTTTGTTAAACCAAAGTTCATCCTGCAAAGGACTAGTTCCCTGAATTTCATACATAGCTGGCAAAGGGAACGGAAACTTTTGGTGAGATACGCAACCACAACAGCCAGGCTATCTGTCCTGAAGTTCTCACGCTAATGTCTATAATGGCAATGAAGGAGGCCAGTAAGTATTGTGAGCTAGGTGAGGAGCAAACACCTGAACTTAAAGTTGTCAAGGAACAAACACACAGCA